>JAVJIF010002939.1:0-180602 GCA_038442645.1 Agave tequilana
TCGAAACCCGCGTCTCAGCCGGCACTGCAGCACCAAGGCGCGAGGGTCGAAACCCGCGTCTCAGCCGTACCAAGGTGCGTGGGTCGAAACTCGCGTCTCAGCTGTAACCGTCCCGGTTATAGGGTCAATCACGGCCCACATAACGGGAAAAGTAACCCCCATTGTGGAGTGTTTTTAGGAGGCACGTACGCCCTTGAACCTCTATAAATAGCCCCGTTGCTATGGAGAAGGGGTCGGATTTTCTGAGAGAAGAACTCTGAGAGAAAAGAGCTTGACTTTGGAGCTCCCAGAGAGGAAGAAAGAGAGTCCAACCCTTTAGACAACTCGCTGCGTATAAGTTAGTCTTTGCCTACAATCTCTTTGAGATTTCTGGCCGACAGAGCTGCGTTACTCCGTCCGCCATCCGAAGAGAAGATCCCCAAAAGTTTTCGACGTTCACCCGGTCAACGGAAAACAAGATTCACTTTCCATCGCCACCTGAAGAACCCAGCACTAAACAAAGGGGGGATTCAAGACTCAACATCTCCCCTCCCTTGTAGTCGGAGCATTAGTTTGTTGTAATCTTTCAACTGATCCAAGGAAATTTTACGCGAATCATTTCTCCGTACCAAATAGGGTGGCGATATCCTACAGTTATGAACAGCCTTCCTCCTCAACGACCCTAGCCTCGCCGGAGCCTAGGAGATCACTCCAACCATCGGATGAAGAAGATGAAGAAATGGGTATGCCTCTTCGGCGACCATCAGCTTAGTGCGAACAAACAGAGCATCAGTCAACATAGCTGATAATGTTAACGACGACCTTCGTCGACGTTTGGAAGCTCAGGAGAAAACTTCCAAGACTCAGTAAGAAGCTCTGGACAACATTCAACAGATGCTTGCTCAACTCCTCAGCAGTCGGAATGACAATGATGCCGGGAGCAATCACGATGAGGAGGAACATTTCAGCAATGAGCAGCCAAAGACGGAGAAATCCAAGGAGGGGTCTTCCTTAGACGCTGAAGTCCTTAAAGGCCTCCAAGCTCAAATTGCATCCCTAGCTCAGAGGGATGAATTAAAGAAAGTAGGGGCAGTCCGTCCTTACCCATTGGAGTGGGATCCAGTGCCATATCTACCAAAGTTTAAACCACCGACGTTGCATACATATGATGGTAAAAGTTCACCAAATCAGCACATCTACTATTTTCGGTCTCAGACTGGTAATGTTATAGGCAACGACGCCATCATGGCTAGACTGTTCATTGGCACCTTAAAGGGGGTGGCATTTGACTGGTTCCGAAGCCTCCCTCCGGGCTCTGTCAATTCCTAGATCGACCTGGAACCCGATTCCTCTCTCGTTTCTATGAGGACGATACCGAGGTAACCATGGACAAGCTCCTCCACCGTGCAGAAGAAGGGCGAATCTGTCCGTGACTACATTGAGCGGTTCAGAAATCTGTCTTTGATGTGCCCAGCATGAATGCCATTACCCATGCTCTTACAGACATGCAGACAAAACTTCTTGGACCAGGTAGAAGTTCGCATGGGGCTGTTAAGGCCCACACGTGGAAAGAATTGGTCGAACAAGCTGAGATAGCTGAGAAGTCGGCTAAAAAGTTCGAACCATCCACCCCTAGAGGCATATGGGGTATGAACAGTAAAGGACGTAGCGACCTGCCGCAGTCTTCTCAAGCCAAAGGGAAAGAGACTATGTCTGTGGAATTGTTCGCGGACGTGCAGTTGAAGGCCAAGAAGAGCGGCTTCAACAATCAGGAGCGTAAGTTCCCTCCAAAACAATACTCCTTCAAAGACGATCAGGTGGTCACGATATTCCATCTGCTCCACAAAGGGAATAAAATGAAGTTACCAGATACTCGACGTCCTAATGAAATAGGACGCACAAATGATCCCAAATACTGTCTCTACCATAGGATGATTCACCATCCTACTGACAAGTGCTATGTCCTCAAGGACAGAATACAAGCCTTAATCGATGCGGGGTTCTGACATTGAAGACAGAGCAGAAGAAAGTCACTGCTAATATGGTGACCCTCGAGTTCGGCAAAACCCCAAAGGTCACAGTTCCTGACGGGACTTATCCAGTCCCTGCGCCAAGGCTGGAAGTCAAACATCCTGTGGCTAAAACTCAGGATAATAGAGGTCTTGTTCCCTTGACATCGGAGATAGGGGAAGTCATGTGGATACACCCAGACCTTGTCCAAGACGTACAGTGGGATTCAAAGAAGTTCAAATCGAAGGGCAAATCTTGCAATGTCATCTCCATCCTGCCGGATGATGGCAATCTCTCTCAGCGACTCTGATAGGGGCGGAATCTCGCTATAATCCTATCGAGAAGGAGTGCTTAGCCCTTGTCTTTGCTGTTCAGAAGACAGGACATTACTTGGTCGGCCAAACCATACATGTCATCTCCAGAGTAAATCCTTTGCGTCTTCTCATGATGAAGCCAGGATCATTGAATTCGAGATTAGCTAAATGGGCGCTTCTTTTGTCTCAATACGACATGATCTTTACCCCACAAAAGGCGGTTAAAGGCCAGGCCCTTGCAAAGTTCTTGGCTGCTCATCCAGATTCGGAACACTCAAAACTTTACGAAGATATTCCAGATGAAGTCTTCGAGTCTAATGTAACCTCAGAGGAGGAAGTGTGGCAGATGTTCTTCGATGGAGCATCGCGATTGGGCCCTAAAGGCAAGATTATTGCCGGAGTGGGGATTGTGTTTATCTCCCCACAGAATCATGTCCTTCCCAGAGCATTTTCTCTGACAGAATCGTGCTCCAACAATGTAGCAGATATAATGCTCTACTCATTGGCCTTCAGCTCGCCCATGGAATGGGGGTACGCTACCTTGAAGTTTACGGCGATTCAAAGCTGATTATTAATCAGGTCAAAGGCGAATATGAAGTTCACCACGAGGATTTGGTGCCTTATTACCACACAGCCATCGAATTGCTAACCTATTTGAAGGTTTCTACATCGGGCACGTGTCTCGATCTTAGAATACCAGGGCAGACGCCCTTGCTGTGTTAGTAACAACATTAGGCTTGCGGTCGACACCGAGTATCACCTCACAGTGGCAACTCGACATCTTGTATGCTCTAAGCATATGTTAAGAACCCGAGAGGTCTATAATATCTCAATGGATCTTGAGCCGAGAGATTGACGATTTTCTCTCATCGACTATGCTTTACATGGTCTGCTGCCAGACGATCCTAAGGAAGCGGCGTCTATCAGACGAAGGTCTCTCCGTTTCTACTACGATCCAACTCTGAAGACACTTTATCGTCATTCATATGACGGTGTCCTCCTCCGTTGCTTTCTAATTCAGAGGCACAGGAAGTACTTAAAGAAGCACATGACGGCATGTGCGGAGCTCATCAGCCAGGTCCAAAACTCAAAGACAGGTTGCATAGGCTTGGATACTATTGGCCAACCATGACAGCCGATGCCATCCAATATGCACGAAGGTGTAAAGCATGCCAAGTTCATGCGGACTTCATATACCAGCCCCGGAGTTGCTCCACCCAACTGTTGCTTCATGGCCATTCGAAGCATGGGGAATCGATGTCGTAGGGCCAATCAGCCCTCTTCGACAAAAGGACACCGGTTTATCCTAGCAATAACCGACTACTTTTCAAAATGGGCGGAAGCTATACCACTGGTTGAAGTCAAAACCTCTAATGTGGTTAATTTCATCAAGTACCATGTCATCTATCGATTTGGTGTCCCTAGGCGGATCATCCATGATAATTGTCCCCAATTCATAAGCCAGGTATTCTATCGGTTCTGCGATAAATACCGAATTCAGAATGTGACTTCAACTGCCTATAATACCGCCGCTAACGGCTTGGCGGAAGCATTCAACAAAACGATCATCAAGCTACTCAAGAAGTTCGTCTCCTCGAATAAGCGAGATTGGGACGAAAAGCTTGGTGAATGTCTTTGGGCCTACCGAACCACGGTTCGGACACCGACAGGCAATACACCTTTTCCCTGGTGTACGGGTGTGAAGCAGTCATCCCGTTGGAGATCCAGATGCCGTCATTGCGAGTCGCTCTAATGACTAAGATCACATCAGAGGACAATGATCGGTTGCGTCTTCAAGAGCTCGAAGCCCTAGATGAGAAGCGGCTACAAGCTCAGCAGCATATCGAGTTATATCAAGCTCGAATCTCAAAAGCCTTCAATTAGAAGGTCAAATAAAGAGTCTTTCAGAAAGGAGATTTGGTTTTAGCCGTCAGACGACTGATGATTATGACGCACAAGACCAAAGGCAAATTTCAGCCTAAATGGGAAGGACCGTTTGTAATAGAAACAGTCTATTCAAATGGAGCATACCGCCTTATGACTTCAGATGGCGACCTACTCATGATGCCGGTCAATGGTAAGTTCTTAAAGAAGTATTATCCCTGATTAAGGATCCTTCTTACGATCAAGTTAACATTACACCTCTGATCAAGACCTTTATGTCCAAGGTACATGCAAAGAGAGCTTTTCTCTTCCTCCAAGCGAGATCATACACCAGTAGGAACTGGCCATATATTGGTCCTCTCAAAGGAGAATCAAGGTTACACATACGCTAACCAAATGATTCAATATCCTTAACGATTAAGGATAGAGGAAAATGTTGGCCTTTAAGCCCAACATAAGTCTTCGACAACTCATCATGCCGGGGAATAGCATGGCTAGCCCAATTCAAACGGTAGTTGGTAAAAGCATATCAAACCCGTTAACAGCTGGGGATTTGCTAAAAATCCTAAGGGACCTGTTCCCATTTGATTCTCTCTCAAAATCACTTACCAATTCTCATCCATAGAATGGTAAGTCCACATATGCATTTCGCTGTTACGTTAACATTAAACCTATGACAGTGATTCCCTCGTTTCTCCCCGCGAAAACGAGCTCTCCAAAATCACTTACCAATTCTCATCCATAGAATGTAAGTCCACATATGCATTTCGCTGTTACGTTAACATTAAACCTATGACAGTGATTCCTCGTTTCTCCCGCGGAAAACGAGCTCTCCAAAATCACTTACCAATTCTCATCCATAGAATGGTAAGTCCACATATGCATTTCGTGTTACGTTAACATTAAACCTATGACAGTGATTCCCTCGTTTCTCCCCGCGAAAACGAGCTCTCCAAAATCACTTACAAATCTCGTCCATAGAATGGTAAGACCACATATGCATTTCGCTGTTACGTTAACACTAAACCTATGACAGTGATTTCCTCGTTTCTCCCCGTGAAAATGAGACCTTTTCCCAAATTCTATTACAACCTTGAGCTTGGTGGCGTCTCAATCGGTTATGTCATTGCGACCTCTGAACCAGTAGACAGCCAAGTCTCAACCTTGAGCTTGTTGACATTTACAAAAGATAAGTCTCAATTTCGAGCCTGGTGACATTTACAAAAGACAGGTCTCGATACTTATTGACATTTATAAAAGATAAGTATCACCAACCTTGAGCTTGGTGGCGTCTCAATCGGTTATGTCATTGCGACCTCTAAACCAGCAGACAGCCAAGTCTCAACCTTGAGCTTGTTGACATTTACAAAAGACAAGTCTCGATTTCGAGCCTGTTGACATTTACAAAAGACAGGTCTCGATACTTATTGACATTTACAAAAGATAAGTATCACCAACCTTGAGCTTGGTGGCGTCTCAATCGGTTATGTCATTGCGACCTCTGAACCAGCAAACAGCCAAGTCTCAACCTTGAGCTTGTTGACATTTACAAAAGACAAGTCTCAATTTCGAGCCTGTTGACATTTACAAAAGACAGGTCTCGATACTTATTGACATTTACAAAAGATAAGTATCACCAACCTTGAGCTTGGTAGCGTCTCAATCGGTTATGTCATTGCGACCTCTGAACCGGCAGACAGCCAAGTCTCAACCTTGAGCCTGTTGACATTTACAAAAGACAGGTCTCACCCGTACTTGTTGACATCTACAAAAGACAAGTATTCCCTTTTAGCCCGACAAAGGCTAATCTTGAGCTTGGTGGCTTCTCAACCGGTTACGTCAGTGCGACCTCTGAACCGGCAGATAGCCAAGTCTCATTATTCAATCCAACAAGGACTATCCTCTCAAATGGCTGCAATACAACTTGGAAACGACAATTCAGCAGATAAAACAAGTCAGAGATTTGACAGGGAGTCAAAACAAAATATTTTTATTGATTCCAAAAAGGACGGGATACATGGAGGTACATATACTACAAGCTATAGGGGTGCGTCATAAGATTTGATCTGTCCCTCAAGAAAGGCCAGCCTTGCCTCCCTATCATCGGCAGCCCTAACAAGAGCCTGCGACCTTAGCTCAGCCTCATTAAAACTCGCCGTCTGGGCCAAGCGAGATTCAACTTCAGCCAAGGTTGCCCTTTGAGCCAACTCTTGCCGCGAAAGCTCATCACTCTGAGCCTTAAGCTGCTCAAGCCGCCCAGTTTCCTCAAGATGCACTGGTTCAGCCTTAGATAAGAGAAGATTTGTCTTCCTGATCATCTCCTTGGCCTTTTCAATTTTGTCTTCAGCGTCAAGAAGAGCACTGTTAGAAGCATCTATGGCATCCCCGAGCTCTATCTTCCTTGTCTCCAAGGATTTCAAGTCCGAAGAAATAGCCTTAGCGGCTTCCTGAGCAGCAAGATGGGCTTCATGCATTTGAGCGACAAGATGCGCAAGCTGCTCATTAACCGAAGACTCCAGGTCTGAGCGGCTAAGACGGCGCTATTTCTCTACGTCCCTCTCAAACTGGTCTACCAGAAGCTCTAATGCAGCGGCCTGGTTATCCCTCCAAAGCCCCGAATACTTTCAATACTGCGGGAATGGACCACTTTTAATTTAGAAAATGGCATAGTTGAGCCTTTCAAGACCAGATCGATAGATCGCTTCAAGCCTTTATAAAAGCTATCGACTATGTCACCTATAAAATCATTTTCAACCTCGGCCACTTCTGGTAGATGGACAACCTCAGAAAAATCCACCAGCCTGGTTGACACCACTGTGGAAGGAACGGCGGGAACACTGGCTGCAGCAGCATGACAGGTCATCGGTGATCTCAGCGGAGTCTTCATTGAAACCAGTACACTAGCCACCGCTGAGGTAGGACTAGTGACCATCTCCTGAACAGCAGGCTCAACCACCAGGGTTGGGGAAGTAGGGCTTGTAATCACTGTCAGCTCCGCACCTGGCAAAACTGATGGCACCTCACTCATTGATATAGTTGAGAGATAGGACACTTCAGGGACTACCGCCCCTTCAACCTCTGTTCCTTCGGCTAGCTCAGGCCGATATGGGGGTAGGTCACCATACAGCGCGTCCAACACAGCAGCATCCGCCGCGGTCGAAGTGCTCATGTCACCCCTTGACCCCTCGGGAAGATCGTCTGGTTCCCTTGAAGTTGACGCACCCCAAGGCGGAACATCTGCAACAAAATTGTGTTTAGACAAGACACAATAAATAGTAAAAGCCAAAAAGGTCGGAACAATACCAAAGGATGATGTCGCCTTAAACATCTTGGCAGCCGCATCAGTTTCTACGGGCTCCATTGGAAAGTCCTTTGCGGAGTCAACACGAATGGCCGGCTCGCTTTCGCTTGCCGAATCTTCCCTGGACCACCCAAAAGAGCTTGACGCTATAGGACTTCCCTTGAAAGTCCCAGCGCCCGAAGGACCAACGTCAGCTGCGTCACCTCCGGATTCCTCCGGGCGGCAAAATAGCCAGCCTCATCACCTCGTTGTAAGCGGACAGAGGATCATAATGTTCCCCTTGTTCTCTGACCGCCTCAGCTCTCGGGTTCGTCACCGCCTCAGCTCCTACATCGCAAAGCAAATAATGAGCTTCAAAGCGAGGACTTTTCGCATCCGAGGCTTCGCTGTCATCCACGGCAACGAATTCTTCTATGCCCGGGACGCGAACCCTCTTACCTTCCCTTCTCTTAGAGACCTTCTGCTTTAGCCGCTGAGAAATTAACTTCACACCAGAGCTGTTAGCCTTGAATCCAAGGGGTGTGGAGTTGGAAGTTGCATACCACTGGCAGAAGCACAGGGTCATTAGAAGATTGGGAGTCCTCAACGGCGTACGCAGCCGCGCCCCAGTACAGCCTGCAATGAAGAATCGCCAGGCACGGCTCCATCAATGAGACTCCCCATGAAAGCCAGATGGAGATTTGGGTTGCCCCACTACAGTTGGTCATATCCAAACTGCCGAGCAAACCGACTTGGAACATAAGGCTCCAAGTAGCAGGTATCCCCGCTTCTGTATAATAAATGTGAGGGCCGAATGCTGACCAGCCACTCAAAAATTCCCGGCTCAGGGATGACTGCCCTTCCCCCGCATCTTTGAACTCCTCGACATAGCCTGCATCCCGAATACGGGGAAAATAGCGGAAGAGACTATAGACGTCATAGTGACGCACTAATTTACGGGCCTCAGCCACGTAAGTCTTCTGCCATGAGCATCCTTCGAATCGGCGGAAGAGCGCCATTCGAACACCTTCGGGGGGATCCTCTCCAGCTTCAATCAAAGAGGAACAGTGCAGGGCGAACCACGCCATTAAATAAGTGTACGGCAGACCCACTCTGGGATTAGGTCCGTCGCAGGGCAAAATGATCCCCTTCCCACGCTTCGTCGTTGGCGGCCTGCAAAAAGCCTCCGTTAAGGCGCGAAGGCCTCTCTGGATACAGCACACCATGGCCGGAAGAAGACCCAGAGGATGACCATGGACTAGACGAACAGCAGGCAACAGGACGTTCAGATGAATGACGTCACCCAACGAAGACGGCACCACGCACCTCTTCAGCCAGACTGTCAAGAAGCCAGCCAGCAGTGCCTTCCGGGACATTGGCCGGCGAGCCTGATGATGGAAACTCTGAAGGACGTCACCCTTCTCATATGGACCATCGTCTTCCTTCACAACTAGATCCCCTTGGAAGTGCTTTTGCATCCGGTCAAAGATGTCTTCGACAGTGACTCCACAGTGAGCCGCTTCAGGAGTGTTCTCCATATTTGGGAACAAATATTTTCCCCAGCTCTTCAAGCTACAGGAAGTTCCCTTACTGCCCCCATGCATACTGGAGCAAATGTATAAGTGGCATATCAACTCCCGGTAAGTCTCGAACAAGGCATGCTCCTGATTCTCCAGAAGCGCCAATTCTACCTCGCACGGGAAGTATTCTTCATATGGAAGAGACCCAAAAGGCAGAGCAGAGACTTCTCACATCTCATGCAACGCCATACCCAATTCGCCAACAGGGGTGAAGAAAGTCCCTGAAGCTGGGCAATACAATTCAAAGATGGCGTAGAAGCACGCCACGTTCATCTCAATACCGTGACAGGTCACCCTGACGGCCTCATAAAGGTTTAGCCTCTCTAAATCCTCCTCGAAATGAGCGAGGATGTATATTGTTAAATCCCTCCACCATGCTTTCGGAGGGTGAATCCAGCCTGGAGTCCTGAAGTCAGTGGCTGGGTAGTTCCCATTAACTTTGCAGAATTGGTTGCCAAAGGTCAGCGCACTGCAGGATTTTCTCCCACTGGGATCTCTCGTGACACATTCCCAGGATGTAGACCCATTACGCAACGAGGAGGCCCCGCTCTTGCGTAACCAGGAGACTGAAGCATCAATTTCCCTATGTGGACAGAGTCAGTACTCTGGCTCACTTCCCACGACATCTTCCGAGCTTGCGTCGCGCACTGGAAGGAAGACAAAGAAAAATGACGCTTGTTGGACGGAAGGTAGAACTTCTCACCATCCAACTGGAAAATCCACTGCCCTTCCCCTGCCAGTAGTTGGTGATCAGGATCTGGTGCGGCATCCCTGAATATGAAGTCGGGCTTCCTATAAGTTCGACGGTCAATATCTTCAAGGGGAGCCGTAGTCAAAATACTCCTCGTGGTGTATTGATCACTACCATAAATAAGCGTGTCTCGAACGAGAGAGCTCCGCTCACTAAACAGAGAAGCCTGCTCTTGGAATTGCGGGCTGATATTGCCGTCCAATCCCCTGGTCATCCCAAAGAGATTGTTCGAAGGACTAGGAGTGTAGTGCACTACAGAAGCAAAGAAGAATCATGATTAGTTCATCAGCCAAGCGAATACAAAGGCACAAGTTTCACCAGGGTATAGCCTCGCCCTTTGAATGAAGCTAGCAAGGCGATAGCTTCAACAAAGCTTAGTCTCACAGTCAAGTTCGTATTTCGCAAAAAATGTCCAAGTGTTAGCTTCGCTTCGAAAAGCTTAAGCAGAAGGCGGCACAGCCCTAAGGATTAACTTCGTCAGAAGGGCATTGAGGTCCCTTCCAGAGGATAGCTTCGCACCCTATCATTCAACAAGATGTGATTGCCTAAGGGATAGCTTCGCCTGGAAGCTTAAAGAAGAACTCTTCAGTTCTTGGATCCCCAATCAAGAAATCTAAAAGAAAATTCAGGGAACCAAATTCCCTAAGAGCATCAGATCATAATTAATCATTTTCTGGGTCCATCCAAAGACAGCCAGACATCGGCTTTAAAAGAGAGACGGTAGTCTCTAATCGAAAGGGAAAGTTCCCTACCAGCGATTGGTCGTTCAATGACCGGAGGAGGAGAAGGACCCTCCGCTGCAGAAGTTGCCACTTCTTTTCCCGCTCGTCTCTTGGGTGCCATTGAAGAACTGTGAAAGTTCTTAAACTCTTGAATGAAGAAGAAAGAAGAAGAAGAGTCAAGTACTCTGGAAAATTCAAAGAGAAATGATGATTTTCTCTCTCAGCCCGACCGGGCTTTTATAGGCCGATGATCGCCTGAAACGACGCCTCGAAAAGAGTACAGGCTGTCGTTTCGAATTAATTTGAAATGGCGCCTAAAGCGCCTTCCCAAGAAACGCTGATTCAGCCCCACTAAGGGCTAACTTCGCCACGAGTTAAAATGCGGACTTCACACAATACATCAATGACTTCGCCGACAGGATTGCCTTAACTCCGCTGAAGGCATAGGCCGAACTTCGCAGATATGCTAGCTTCGTTGAAAGCTTATTCTGGATTCAAAAAGGGTCCTATCTTTAACCCGCATGGAGTTTAGCTCTGCTAGCCAAGTTCAAGATGAAGGCGAAGCAAAAACCAGATGAGCAGAAAATGAACTTTCATTGATTAAAAGGAAAGGTACAATGATATTACATCAAGGTTGTGTTTCGTACAACAGATTCAGTTGCTCAGCAGGATCATTTGTGCAAAAGCATATAAGTGGTTTTATCTGCTTCCAAGCCGGACCAACTGGACACGAAAGGCCTTCCTCCTGCACAAGGCCGTAATCCTTCACATTAGAACAGATGGTGCCACCAGGACAGATTCTGCCACCGGGACAGATTGTGCCACCAGGAAGTTGAACCTTCTGTAATCAAAATTGGCAAAGGACTGATTGCCACCAGCAGGTTGGATCTTCTTTGATGAAAATTGGCAATGGTAAATCCGCGACCTTACTGGTGACGTCCGCTTTCCCGAAGTGGATCATCTCGGATAAGCGGCTACCAGTCTCGCCTCAAAAGGAATCATCTCGGATAAGCGACTGCCAACAGCCTCTGGGACACACATCAGCTGCCCCAGTTTGTTTCTCCTACTTAAAAGTAAAGCTTCAACCGGGGAAGCATAAGGCAACTTTTCGGTCTCTTTCATTAAGTCACAAGATTGGCGAACATAGCTCACTGCAATACAAATCAGAACAAGTTAGCAGTTAAACACCGGAGAAGCTACAAAAAACACTAAGTCAGATTCTTTGGGCGAAGCAATCCGATTTCAGTTAAAGCAGAGGATAAGTCTCGCTTGCACAGCAATGATAGGCTAGCTCAGCAAACGCCAAGTGCTAGCCTCGCCTATATGGCTAAGCCAGACTGATCCTGTGGGACACAGTCTTAGCCCCACCTATATGGCAAAACTGGCTCAACTTTGAAGAAACTAAGTCCCAAGTTCTGCCTGTGTAGCGGACTTAACATGCAGTAATCTTTCTCTGATCAAGTCAAGATGATAGCTTCGCTGGGAAGCTATGCTGAAATCCTTCTCTGCAGATCAGTTAAGTGGAGAACAAGGGAGATTAATCCCTGAAGCAGCTGATTAAAGCTAAAGCTAAACTAAGGGAGACGAACTCCCTAAGGTTTATTGGTAAAGTCTCTGGATGATCGTGACTTACCGGTCCTTGGCTGGGTAATAACCAGAGTGGGCATTCCCACTACTTCAGAGATCTGAGTATCTCTCTCAACCAAGAGAAGAGGAGAAGAGCAGATCACTTCTCTTCAGAGGACCTCAAGTGTCCTATTTATAGGCCCCATGGCCGGAGCGCTGCCGCCTCAAGCGTGGATGCACGAGCACATTTAAGGCATTTACTGCGCCTTGAGAAAAGGGACGGTTTCCCTTGGAACCGTGCAAAGGAAGAAACGTCTCCCTCATAAAGGCACTCATGGCGCCTTGAAGAAAGGGAATATCCTCCCTCTGAAATGCACAAGGGAAGAATATCTTCCTCGATCAGTGCGAGAGAAGAAGTAATCCTTCTCGTAACCGGCCCATGACAGTTGGCCTTGGAAAAGCAACAGATGTTCCAGAGTGAACTTACCTAGCCGCGAAGCTACCCAGACGCGAATCTACATGATTCTTCGGCGAACATATCTCAAAGCAGGATTAAAAGCGAAGCTGAACTCAACCACCATGGCGACGTTCGTACTTCACATACCACCGATCAAAGCAATTCAAAGTATTTCGAAGTCTGAGCCATTGCAGACTTTCGAAAACTTTGAAGGGGGTCTTGTTGACACTTAAAAAAGATAAGATTCTTACTGGCCCAAACAGTGTCTAAACTTGTTGACATTTACAAAAGACAAGTGACAGACAAGCTGACGATCAGTTTTCACCCATCTCCAAGGGACAAGGAAGCAACTTGGACTCCACTGATCCAGCAAGCAGACAGTGAACCCAGATTGTTTCTAAACAGACCTCAGCAGGTCTAAAGATGCTAGAACTTAGCATCACATGAGCCCAAAGGGATAGCCTCGCTTGAGAGGCTAGGATCACCCGACTTCGCCTTGAAGCCATTTAAAGCCTCGCCAGGAAGCTAACTCATAGCTTCGCCAGAGGAAGTCAGCTTCGCTCTGAAGCCATACACAACTGCGCAGAAAGGGTATATGATAGCCTCGCCACAGAGAACTTCTAGCTCCGCCGAAGAGTTTCTTTCGGACTTCGCCAGAAAATGCCTCCAGCTCCGCTGTGAAGTTCAAGGCGGGCAGCGCCACTATTGGTCTGCTATGGTCAATCTTTGACCAATCAAATCTCCAGATGAGATCAAATCTAATCGGGATCAAGATCAAATCCAATCAAGATCAAATCTGAGATCAAATTCGGCAGTTGATTGCCACAATCTCTTGACTCTTTTAAAACGAGTAAGGAGATCAGGGGAAATCCTCCAACAATACGGAAAGGATGAAAACAGATCAAGAAGATCAACCGACCTGCCATTTCTAGCTTCGCAGAAGCTGATCCTAGCCTCGCAGCAAGGCTACTTTCCAGATTTAAATAGATTTGATTTAATCTGTTTTCATATCTTCAAGGGACAATTATACCCTTGCTCTCCCTATAAATAGCCCATCAGGGGTACAAGGAGAGAAGGCTTTTGGAAGAGGCGATACGCTCGAGAGAGGACTCCACAAGCAGAGACTTCTTCACGACGCACCGTGCGCTCTTGAATTCAGAGACTTTTAGAGAATTGCTTCTCTAATCAGGGTACTGATACCCTAATACCTTCCTCTCAAGGAATCTCCGGAACCAGGCGAGAAGGAATTCCTAATTGAAGGTGATTTTGAGAAGTAACAAGAGGATTCTACCAACCTTCCGTTCTCTGATTCCCTGAACCAGGCGAGAAGGAAATCTCATCGCTCGCATCGTCAAAGGGACAAAGTGGTCGCGCGCTGACCATACTCCTATCGGCACACTTCTCCAGAATCTCTGAGGAGATCTACTTATAATCTTTTTAAGAATACTTGTAATTTAGCTCCTCAAACCCTTTTTATTGTAAGTTTTCCCCTTTGCAAATCAATGGAAAACAATTATTAACTATTTTACATTATTATTAGTATGCAGTTGTTATTGATTATTATTGTTCTGATTGTTATTATTACTTATATTATTATTATTGTTATTTCCTTCCTCTTCCGTCTTCTTTTTCCTTTTATTTTCTTTAGCCCAATTCCCTTTCATTTCTTTCCTCTCTTCATTGAGCTCAGCCCATCTTCTACTCTTTTCATTTCATTTTCCATTTTCCTGATTCCCTGGCGAAGGCCTAATCCCCAAACCCATTAATACCACTCCCTATATAATCTTCTCTAACCCTAACCCTAACACTAACCATAAACTAATCCATCCCTCCTCCTACACTGCCACCCTGCCACCTCCACCCCTCCCCATTGGCCGCACGCAACCCCCACAACCCCCTCGACCATTCCATGATAGCCCCCCATCTCCCCTCGCTGCCGGAGACCTATGCCAATACAGAGCACCTCCCTGGGCCATCACCCTGCACATCACATCCCCACCTCCTTCTCCCATGGCAGCCAGGCTGGGATCTAATCCAACCTCCACGTACCTCCTAGGTTGCCTCCTTCCCAAGATCCCCAACCGAGCCGCACCCACCTGCAGGCCCTCCTCCTACACATTCTGGTCCTGCCTCCCCTTCTCCCATGAAGCCTCGTCGCCTCTCGCTTCATCGCCGGAACACTTCTCCTCTCCTCTGGCGAGCCATCGGCATCCTCCGCAATCTCCACATCGACGACCTTCTCCCACCTTGCATTCCCTTGCGTGAGTGTTCTCCCTTCTCTCTTTCTCTCTCTCTCTCTGTGATTATATGTGTGTATTAATGTTTATGTGTGTACAGTTTGTGTGAGTATAGATATAAATGTGTTTTGGTATGTTGGTGTGTGTTAATGATGTGTGTATGCATGCGTGATGTGTGTATTTAGGGGGTGTGCGTGTGTATGTTTATGTATCTGTGTGAATGTATGTGGGTGTGTAGGTGTGTGTGTTAATGTGTATGCATGTGTGTGGGGATGTGTACACGTGAGGTGTATACATGTGTGTATGTGGTGTGTATGTGTGTATGGGTGTATACCAGTGTGTGTGTATATTTATGTTCATGTGAGTTCATGTATTCAGTTGCGTGTTGTAGCTATTCGGATCTGATCGAGCGATTCGAACTTGTAACAGAAGATCCGGACTCGATCCGGATTCATGTTCGCAGAGTGCCGATACGCCAGTCTATTCGAAGACTGACATATGAGTCGACTCGGAGATCCATCTCGGTTCGTACAGTGCAGACCAGACGCCGATTTGGGCCCGAAATCGTGTCATTTCATGTGAGTGTTTGCTTTTGTGTTATTTTCTTATTTACCATTATTAATGAGTATTTGTGTTTTATTCGTATCATTTCATATGAAAGTTTGATTTATTTTACCAGTATGATTACCCATATCATTTCATGTGATGTCAGTGAGTACTCACTTTATTTGTACAGTTGATATGAGTGTTTATCTGCGTCATTTCATGTGATAGTTGGTTGCCGCTATTGATTCAGGACTAGTTGTGGTATACCTTAGACTGTGATTTAATTCGATCTATTGATTGGTTGGCCTAGTTCATGTATGAGGATAGATAGTATATTTTATGTATAATGTTTATTGGCAATTGTTGATGATAATTCCGACCGGAACCCTTTTGGTTATCGAGGACAAGTAGACGTGACATTGCCTTATCGATAAACTAATTTACTGATACACAGATTGATATAAACTTAGTTAGAGTTGGAGTGGACCTGAGATTTATATTCTTTTCATTAGATCTTGATCATTATATAGATGAGATTGGTTTTTTTGTTTGATTATCATCAAGTGTTGTGCGAATATTTTACCTTTGATACTGATGTGTAATATGATCTTGGTTTGGATTATTGAAGCAAAAATTTTCAGATTTACCTTGATTTCATTAATTGAGTATTAATGATGTTACTGATGTTGGATACTAGATATAGAGATGATCTAAATTTCATATTGATTGAGAATGTTACACTCTTAGTTATTATCTTGATCATGGTTGGATAAGGCTGATCTTGAGGATGTTCAATCTTCATTTGTGATTTTTGATATCTGTTAACCTAGTTGGTCTTCAGGATATATCAAGTACTTCATGATTGGTTCTTGACTACTTCAGTTATTCCGTTATAGAGATACAATGATTGTGGGAGTGATTTCATTGATATCGGTAACCATATTATATATTCAGAATTTGATAGCAGTTATTGTATGATCTCAATTATTGGTGACCTAGAGGATTAGAGTAGATTGGTAGCAATGAGAGAACTGATTAATTGTTTATTAGACTGGTGATTTATAGTATCGAATATTCTGACACAGACTTAGTTTTTGATATTCAAGATGACTATTGAGATTATGAGTTGATGGATCAGTTACAGATATAACCTCGGTGGATGAGATTTTGACTGATTCTAGATGGGACTGTAGTATAAGGAATCAATATCTAGACCTGCTACTAGTATTATATCATACTACTAGAAGTCACTGGGAAAGTATTATTAGATTGTAACACCATGTACAGTCCTATTGTTGATCGTATACACGGTTACTGATACTATTTACTGTTCTTGTTACTGTTCACTGTTTTACTGTTATTGTTACTATCATCGTATTGTTTTAGTAATCTAGAGAACATGAATAATTGATTGATTTAAATAATAATATAAATAGACAATTTATACTGTGAAAAACTGACAGAGTAGATATCGTCTATATTTTAGGTGGACCTATGATATAAGTTGCGTAGCCGAGATAGGGTTCTACTGCAGGGTTCCCGGAGATGACTGACATCCCATACTGTTACTTTTATATTGTTTATGTAGTATCTGGCGGTACGACCTGGTTCAACGCCAGGCGTCTGGGCCGTGGTCCCGGGTATGTACGAGACCCACCTAAAGCATGGACTGTTGACACTCCAAAAAGACAAACTCTCAGACAGCTCTTCAACTGGTCCGAACAATGTCTAACTTGTCGACTTTTACAAAATACAAGCTGACGACCAGTTTCTACCCATCTCCGAGAGACAAATCAGCGACTTGGACCCTACTGATCCAGTGAAGTAGACTGTAGGCCAAGCGTTGCTTTTGAAGAGACCTAAGAAGCCTATGATGCTAAGTACCTCAACACTTAGCCTCGCATGAGCCCCAAAGGGTTAGCCTCGTCTGAGAGGCTAAGTTTGCCTACCTTCGCCTTGAAGCTTTTCATAGTTCCGCAGAGAGCTAACTATTAGCTTCGTCTGAAGCACTAATCAGCCCCACAGAAAGCTAATTCCTAGCTTCTCCTGAATCTTAGCACAGCTCTGCTGAGAGCTTGCTTCTAGTTTCACCTGAAGCTTTATACAACTCTGTTAAAAGCTAACTTCTACCTTCGCCTGAAGCTTGGCACGACTCCACTGAAGAGCTAAAATGCTTAGTTTTGCCTCAACTAGCGAGCCTCGCCTGAGGAGGCTAGCATCGCCTAAGGAGGCTAGCCTTACTTCCACTGGCTAACCTCACCTCCCCTCAACTGGCTAGCCTCGCCTCCACTAGCTAGCCTCGCCTCAACAGGCTAGCCTCACTTGAACTGTCTAGTATCGCCTGAGGAGGCTAGCCTCATCTTAACTGGCTAGCCTTGCCTCAACTGGCTAGCGTTGCATGAGGAGGCTAGCCTCGCCTCCACCGGCTAGCCTTGCCTCCACCGGCTAGCCTTACCTGAAGAGGCTAGCCTCGCCTGCAATGGCTAGCCTTGCCTAAGGAGAGTAACCGCCCCACTAACTTAGTGGGGGGATTAATGGGTAGTTACACCTATGATCTCTCATTAAGAGGAGATAATCAAGGGGATCATAACTTCCTGTTGAGCTTATAAATAGCCCACTAGTAGCCTAGGCTCAGGGTCTTGATGAAATTCAAGTCCAAGAGGGCTTTTTGAAGAGCATAAAGCTTCTTTGGTAGCTTCCTTCAAAGCTTAAGCTAACAAGAGATCTACTCTCTCGCTTTCAAGAATTAAGAGAATCACTTCTCTAATCTTATAAAGATAAATTCAGGATGCTGATATCTTAAGATCTTCCTCTCTCAAGGAATCTTCGGAACCAGATGAGAAGGAATTCCTAAGCAGTAACATTCGAAGATCGATCACTCGCATCATCAATGGGACAAAGTGATCGCGCGCTGATCAGACTGCCACTGGCACACTTCCCTAGAAATCTCAGAGGAGAGTTCAACTTGTAATTTTTTATTGTTTGTTCAATTACTTGTAATTTTCTCTTAAAAATTTTAAAAGTTTTCCCCCTTTGCAAATCAATAGAAAACAAGATGGCGACTCCACTTGGGAGAACATTCTCCACTGACGAGAACACTGTGGCGCAAGCTGATGTCCAGCTCCTCGAGAAGATGGTAGAATCTCTCATCGTTGAATTCGACCAAGGAAAGTTTAAGGAATTTCTCTCCTCTGGCTCCGCCAGCTCTAAGGCAATGCGGCAGTACCACAAAGTCTCTTTAGTGACTTGCTTTTGAATCTCTTCAGAGATTTCTCTCAAAGTGGCCCGCATCACTGCTCACAGCGCAAGCGGTGCCACTTCTAACGAGGTTCTGAAAACCTCTCGTGCAACCCATGCAGCCCGCGTCAACATTTCTCAGGAGCCCCGCAGGACTAATTCATCGGTACATGATCACAATGATGGTGAAGATCAATCCCGCCACCACTCTCCTCTCCAAACTCTGCAATTCTAAGTTGCTGAGGGTTCGCAACAACCCTTGCGACTCAACCAGAATGCTGAACGTCGACGAAGGCGTCGTGCTCGTTGATAATATATCGAAAATTCTGCAGAGACAATCTGTTCTATAGATTCTGAACATGAGGTCCATTGTAATATCTCTTGCCTAATAATACTGTATTTCCATTCTAATTAATTGGATTTACTACCGGTATTATTTTTGACTAATCTATTTTTTGTATATATATATGTTGCATATTATTAATAAATATCATTGTTACTATTATTATTTATTGTGATTGTTATTATTATTTATTATTATTGTGTTGTGGTTATTGTTAATGTTGTTGTTAATAATTTCTTTCACTATTTCTCCTTCCTTTTCCTAAACCCATCCAACCCATTAGCCCTAAGCCCACTTTTGTTCCCTCACTTCTTTTTCATTTTCTTTTTCCTAGTCCAGCCCAAGAAACCAAGCCCTGAGGCCCTAAACCCAAAACCATTCTAATCCTATATCTAATCTAATCAAATCAGTCCTAACTAATCCTAACAACACAATTCTAATCCCAACCAAATCCTATTCTTATTATTTCCTTCTTCTTTATATTGCCACACACCACACTCCTCACAAGCTGCCGTCCCCCACCACATTGCAGGACCCATGGAATCCCCTCCTCCCAGGCTCATCACCACCCGATCACCCTGGCCTGCACAACCAGGTGCACCACCGCATCGTGCCCCTCCGCCGAGTCCTCCCATTCTCATGATCGAACAACCCGGGCCTTCTCTATGGCCTCCCTCTCTCCATGGGCCTGCATCATCCCCTCTCTCCCCAGTCCAATGCATCCAGCCCCATCTCCTCTCTGGCAGCGACCTCGAACTCCCCGCCCTGGCCTAGCGCACTGCAACGACCCATGCCACTGCCCTCTACAGCAGAGCCCCCCTCTTGCACCATGGCCAACCATCACCAACCCTCTGGATCCCAGTCTCCACCGCCGGCGAGCGCGAGGACAACCCTCCCCTCTCCGGCAGTCCCCCTTGCCTCTTCGTTCTCCGCCATTGCTAGAGATCACCGCGGGATGTGCCTCCCCCTGCTGCATGAGATTCCCTCCACCCTCTCTCTGTGTACATTTCATGTGGGTGTGTGTGTTAATTAATATGCATGCATAATATTTTGGGTGTGTTTTTAAATAATGTGTTAATGTGTAAGTATGAAACGGTGTTTATATTGTGTGCATGAATGAGTGCATGCATGTGTAAGCATGTACATATGTGTGTGTAAGTATATAAGTGCATGTACGTGCATGTATTGTGTATGTATACGGGTGTGTATTCGTATGTATACTTGTGTTTATGTGTGGATGCGCATGTATTTGTGTGCGTCTCAGTTGTGCTAGAGACCGGAGTCGTCTTTGCAGAAGACCCATACCCGATCCGAATTTGTGTTCATTGTGAACCCGACACATTGACGACTCGAAGATCGACCCATGAGATGATCCGGAGATCCGTATCGATTTGTGGAGTAAAGACCAGATGGTGATTTAGATTCAAAATCGCGTCATTTTTATGCGCCTGTTCTTATGTTATTTCCTTATTTACTGTGGTCAGTAGGCATTTATATGCTATTCGTATTATTTCATGTGATTGTTTTATATATTTTACCAGTATGATTACCCGTATCACTTCATGAGATATTGATGAGCGTCCACTTGAATTATGTAGTTAATCTGAGTATTTATCATCATCATTTCATGTGATGGTTGGTTACCACTATTGATCCAGGACTAGTTGTGGTATATCTTGCACTGGACTTGATCTCATAATTGACCTAGTTGTGATAAATCTTTGAATATAATTCAATTGATCTTGAGGTTGATTGGTTCATGATTGAGGCTAAAGATGTATATTTTATGTGGAGTACTTATCAGACTTGTTATTCATTCATTTGATGATAACTTAGATGAGAATTCATTAGATATTGATGACGTATTTGATATGTTGTTACTTTATTAAGAGACTAGATTTCTTATGCTTGGATACTTATTTAGAGTTAGAGTTGATTAACATGAGGTTTGTGTTCTTTTCAGAGGGTTTTAATTCTGATGAGATTGATGGAGTTATAGTTGTGAGTATTTCCGTTTTTATCCCTGATTATATTAATTAAATATTGATGACCTTATGGATATTGACTGCTAGATATAAAGATGATCTAAATTTAATATTGATCGAGGATGTTACACTCCTTAGTTATGATCTTGATTGGATTGGGTAGCGATGATCGGTTAGATGTGGTAGAGTATATATTTATTTCAGATTGTTGAGACTTAGATACACCAGTGACTTAGAGTGTAGATATGTCGATGACTTTGAGGACAGAGTTAACTGAATATTTTGCCTTGAATTATTCTATTCATGCCTACATGTCATTACTCATCCTGAGCATTATTATTTACCTAGAAGACTTGACTTATGATACATGACATCCACCTGATAACTATATTATCCATGTTACCATAGTTGCTGAAAAAAATATTGTTGCACGGTAATGACACCTTTTTGTTATACTTGTTACGTATCCTGTTATACTGGTATCCTGATCACACTGTTGATGTTGTTACCGTTGTCATCACTGATGTTATCCCAGTGATCTAGGTATATAATAACATGATTATTAAACAACTTACATCAGGATTGAGGATTGATGAAGGAGACAACGTTTGTATTTTGGGTGGATCTAAGATATAGGTTGCGCAACCGAAAGAGGATTCTACTACAGGGTTCTCGTGGGGTGACTGACACCCTATCATGTTCCTATTCTTGTTATAAATGTTATATATGTTACCTGACTTACTATACATGTTATCTGACTACCTTGCGGTAGGGCCTGGTTCAGCGTCAGGAGTCTGGGCCGTGGTCCTGGGTATGTACGGTATCCACTTAAAACACAGACAATGTCTCCAACCAATTAGTTTCAAAAACATAGGATCTCGATTAGCACGTGTGGTAGGCGTAGTATGGGATACGTTTATTACTTGTGATAATTAGTGTTCGCTGACATAAATAATAACAAAACTAAATCTTACATGACATTGTTATATACATGTTATGATGGACACCTAATTGTGCACATGACATGTTTTGGACATCTGATTCTATTACTGACTTCCCTTATTACTGTTCATTTATGTTTGCATATTATTTCAATCTTATACCAGTTTATAGTATGATCGTATGCTCACACATTATAAGCACATGCACTTTCTTTTTTATTTTACACACTCATTGGGTCGCTTTCTGATGATCCTGGATTTGCACATCCAGATTGGATGTTTTATTTCTTTGATCAGGTGTTGATGAGCTCGTACACTTTGCAAGGACCCAGAGTTTCTTCCTATTCGATTCTGGTATTCTTGCTTCTTTTTTATTCAGGTTATTTACTGATTCTCTCTATATCGCATCTAGTTACCATTTCTTTCCTTTATTCATATGTTATCATTTATGGATGCTTATATGTGATATTATAGTAGAATTTATAGCTTCTTCAGGTTACTTTAGGCTTAACGTATATATGTGGGGTATTCTCCTCGCGTATATACGTCATCAACTCTCATTGTGACTTCATTTTCCCATATTTTGGGAAGTGGAGCGTGGCATCCATACCCGCATTTCTCTCAAGCGATACGAGGACCGCGTTTCTATTTTAGAATGCAAGTCCCACGTTCTTCAACAATCCAAGTCCGCGTCTAGCGTGAGACCCGTGTTCTACCAACCTCAAAATGCGAGACCCATATCCTGCCTATCTCAAAAAGTGAATCCCGCATTTCTAATTCTAAACGCGAGGCTCGTTTTATGAGTGAAGCTCAACCAATGCTAGAGATCCGTGTTTCAACACCGCTGAGGTCCGCGTCTTAACAAACCAATGTGAGACCCGCGTTCAGAATGACATGTCTTCAAGACATAAAAAGCCAAAAAGCCCTCACCCCTAGAGGTTGGAGGGTAGTTCATCAGACATCCCCACAGCGGACCTCAAGGACTACCTGACGAGGAAGAAGAGTGTTCATCAATTCACTCTTCAATGTCACTGCGAGCGACTCATCTCAGCAGTACTCTCTGATTGCCATTGCGATTTTCAGATGAACAAACCCTTGATTTTTAGCTGGTTATTAGCGGTTTCAAACTAAGCCAAAGGATGATGATCCCAGAAGAAAAAAATCATTCTCCGACGTTGAGTGCCAGAGGTGATTGCAAACGTGGTGGGGCCCAGTTCCACACAAAGCAAGTCCAAAGGGAAGCAACTGGTTATCAGTTCAGAAGAGTCAACTGTTGATCGATCTCTAGGTTTGAAGGATATTCTTGTCGAACCTGAAGGGTTTACCGACACACTCAGACCTGCACGAGAACAATTGCCCAGTCGACTACCGTTTGTTGGCCAGGGGAATTGAGGCGAATGGTGAATACTCAACCGTCATTGAATCCCAGTCTTCGAATTCTAATTTAGAGACAACCTCCTTTACTTACATGGCGGGAACTCCCGAGGAAGTGGCCAGGCAATTCGAAGAGCAGACCCGAGTTTAAAGAGAAAAACTCGATATGATTCGAGCTCAGTAAGAATCTATCGATGCCCTTAAGCAGACGTTGTCACAACTGCTTAAGGAGAAAAAGAAACCGAAGGGTAAAACTTCTTCCAAGAAGTCCAAGGGCAAATAGAAGGAAGGGGAGAGCTCATCTTCTGTAAACACTGAGAATGAAGAGCATTCCATCTCTGAGCCTCCCAAATCTTCCTCTGAAGAGGAGGATAACTCAGAAAATCGGAGCCCCATTCCAAGAGGATGAGTAAATTGGAGCAACATCTTGAAGCCCTAGCAAACTGAGTCAGTCTTCAAGACGAGGGGATAATCTGGCCCTACCTAGCAAAATGGGGTACAACTCCTTACCCTCCCATGTTCAAGGCACCGACCCTCCATACTTTCGATGGTAAAGGGTCATCGAACCAACACATATACTACTTTAAATCCCAAACTGGGAATGTAGTATCGAACGATACTATTATGGCTCATTTATTCATTGGCACTCTTAAAGGGGTCGTCTTGGAGTTATTCATGAAACTTCCGCCAGCTCGATCAAGACATAGGCTGACCTCGAGAAGTTATTTCTGGCTCATTTCTTTGAAGACGATGCAGAAATTTCAGTGCCAACTCTCCTTGCAGCAAAGCAAAAGAAAGGGGAGTCCATTAAAACTTTCGTCGAAAGATTTCAGAGCATGGCACTCATTGTCCTAGTGGCATGACTTAGTCCATGCTGGTCAAGATATGTCGCCACAATTTACAAACAGCTCTCGTCACTCAAATGGGAGTGGCAGAATGCCGCATTTGGATAATTGGTGCTACAAGGCGAACAGGCGGAAGAAATAGTCGCCAGGGTTAGAGCTGAATAAAAAGACAGCAAGCCAAAACCCGACAAACCAACACGGTGTGCCCCAGAGTCGTCTTCTCAAACAAAGAGAAGAGATACTCTGGAAATGGAGGTCAAGTCACCTTCAAAGGCCCAGTCAGTCAGAAGGGGCATGGCTCCCGGCTAAGCACATGCTAATAACTATACTCCTTCAAGGATAAGCACGTGATCTCTTTGTTTAAGTTACTCCAAAAGAGTAACAAACTCAAATTGTCAGAGATCAGACGTCCTGAAGAGGTGGGAAAGACTAATGTTCCTAGCTACTGCTTATATCACAGGATGCTTGGACACCCTACCAAGAATTACTAAATTTTCAAGGATCTTTTGTAGGCTCTGATCGATGTAGAGGGACTTAAGCTCCGTTCAGAGTAGAAAAAGGTGACTGCTAATATGACAACTGCATCACCTATTCAATTCAGTCGGGATCTTCCGCCAGTGCCAACCAGAGTGGTTCCCATCCTAAAAGGGGAACTAAGAGTGATCAATACTGATCATCATAACTAGAAAGAGAAAGGTCTTATCCTTGTTCTTATTCCTCGAGGAGAGACAATGTGGGTCCATCCTGACATTGTTGAAAGCCAGCAATGGATGACTGTCACAAATAGAAAGTCCAAAGGCAAGGCCAAAGCATTCTCCAGCAATGTGGTGGGTATCTCAATAAGAGAGACCGAAGAAGATGTCACCTCCCTCAAGGTTCAGGAGAAGAGGAGTCAGCCTTTGCTGCTGGCACAGGTACACCTCCCACATCAAAGACTCAATCTGGCAAGCAGTGCTTAAAATAGTACGGCAAGCTGATGGTAGACTCCCCTAGCCAGCTGAAGAGGCAATCGAGCAGTCCACGAAATCATTCATGGAAAAGCAGAAAGAGGTTCGTTATGTTAAAACTCTTCAAAAGGTGGTATGGGACCATCAACTCCCTTCCGTTTTGATGTCATGGCTCAATTAGACAACATACCTATTTGAATCACTTTTTACGAGCTCCTGAGGCTTTCCAAGTCTACAAGGGATGCCTTAGAGAAGCATTAGCAGATGCAGACATTTTTATGACCTAGATTCTTGCTATACGTGGAGAGGAAGATGGTAACCATTGTCACCACACCTCGAAGCAGTTTTCCTATATCACCTTCACCCAGAAGACATGCAAGTTAAAGAAAAAATGATAGGCCCTTATATTATACAGGGTTCTTATTTGGGGTCAGAAAATTGAAAATACGAGTCATAAAATTTCCTTGAACCAATGAAAAATTACAACAGATCAATAATCCGATTACAAGAGAGGGAAGATATTCAAGCCACAAAATTTTCCTTTGTTTAGTGCTGGGTTCTTGATGTAGCGATGGAAAGTGAATCTTTTTTTCGTTGACTGGGTGAACATCACAATCTCTTGGGAATATTCTCTTTGGACGGTGGACGAAGTAACACAACTTCTGTCCAACAAAAATCTCGAAGAGACTTTAGGTAAGAACAAACTTGAACTCAGCAAGTTGTTAGAAGAGTTTTTCTTTTTTTGTATTTCTCAGCTAGAGATTCTGGTCTATCTATGGTTTGCAACCAAAGTTCTTCTGACCAAAACTTCTCGACCTTTTGCCACCAAAAGATTTCCGCCCCTTTGCTCAATAACAAACTGAGCTATTTATAGGGGTTTCAGGGGTAAAACTGTCCCTAAAAATATTTCATAATGGGAGTTAACTCCCTTATTACATGGGATGTAATTGACCCAGTAATGAGGACAGTTACAACAGGGACGCGGGCTTTGAGTCTCGCGTTTTGTCATCGAGGTAAAGCTTGAGAAATGCGAACTTCAAGTTCTGCGTTAAACTTCATGTGAGACACGGCGTCTGGGTATTGTATAGATCTCTGAGACGTAAGTTCCAAGCTCTGCGTCTTAGCCATTGCAGTGAGGTAGAGACATGGGTTTCGACCCCTGCGTCCTGGTACTACAGTAGTGCTGAGACGCGGCTTTCGAGTTCTGCGTCTTAGTTATTATAGTAACATTAAGACGTGGGTTTCAGCCTTCGCGTCTTGGTGCTACGCTAGTGGCTATGTTGCTTTGCGTTTGAAGTTTGGACTCTGCTTTTTGATGACTTGACCCCAGTGATTTTTGGACAGTCTACAGAACCCCCTCCAAAATTTTTGACATTCCGCGGTTGACTTGGACGGATTTTGAAATACTTTAGACTTTGGTTGAATTCAAACTTCTCATGATTGGGCTGACAATCATTTGAGATGCTCTGAGCTTGATCCTGTCTGGAGTGTGGTCTTCGTGAGTGTATTGTAAAATTTTTTGAAGCCACCAGAGATGATCGTTTGTGAGTGTCTAGAAATACAGTCCAAACCTCCTTGATGCTCAGAGCTGGTTGTTGGTGTACTATTGAACCAGGGGTAAACAGTCGTCTGCTTATGCCAGTGTACTATTGAACTGATTGCAGAAGCAAAAACTGAATGCAAGTCTTGTAGACGTGAGGTCTATTGCTTTAGAGACACGCTCTTCATTTGACATGGAGATGCACCTCCCACCTTGCTGAAGAGGATGTAGTCTTCGAAGTGAAGACTCAGTTTTTGAAGTGAAGACGTAGCTCTCACTTTGCTAAAGAGACGCGACCTTTGGGGGGCGTAACTTTTGAAGTGAAGACGCAGCTCTCACCCTGTTGAATAGAAGCAGCTCTCACTCTGCTGAAGAGACGCGACCTTTGGAGGGACACGACTTTGTTAAACACGAGACCTGCATTCTAGGCGCATTACCACGTGTCTGGCGAAGTTGAGGGGTCATCTTTTCCTTAACGCGCAAAATTCGTGTCCGTTCAAGACGCATGCCACGCGTCGAGCGAAGATTGAGCCTCGAAACACGCGCTGCGTGTCTCTGCAGATCACCATGAATATAAAAAGATAACAATCTTTCAAGAGTCATTATTAGACTCTTATTCTCCACTGAGCTTTGTGTTGAGGGTTAAGAAAAGCTTAAAACTTTTTCTATTTTCCTTCATCTTTAACTCCGATCTCACGATTGAAATGGCACCAAAAACCAAGCATGTTGCCTCGTCCTCGAGCGCTATTGCTCCAGAGGCTCAAATGGGTGGTCCTCCCATGCAGGAGGCCCCCATTTCAGGTAATAAAACACCCTCTGAACTGGTTTTCGCCATTGAAGAGCCTTAAAGAGTTCTCTTAACTCTTAAGTCTCTTTTGAATGTGAACCGCCAACGCGAAGCTCATGACCGTGTTTGATTTTCAGATGCGACTCTTGCATTAGTAGGCAAGACGCGGGTTTGACGACCTCCGCGTCTTTGCTTCATTAGCTTGAGTCCGTATCTGCCTGTTGAACGGGGCCTCGTTGAGCCTTACGTTTTGAACTCAATACTCAAAATTTCTCTAAGTGAGGAAGGTTTAGACGCAGACTTCATGTGATCCTCGCGTCTTTAAGGTCATGCGCGGGTTTTATGGAGTCTCGCGTCTGAGTCCAACACTTAGAAAAATTTCTAAGTTGTGGATTTTGGAACGCGGGCTTCATGCAAGCCTCGCGTCCTTGAGCCTAAACTCGGGGTTTGTTGATTTCTGTGTCTGAATTCACTCCTGCGTTTGAGTTTCAAACACTTAGCCATTTTCTTTTAGACTTCTGACTAAGTGTTGTCTTCTTTGCAGTGCGATACTCTTCTAACCCCTTGTCTAAGAAGTGCCACTTTGGGTACATAGGTGGCGCTGATCCAAAGTTGACCTTTGTGCTCCAGAAGACTGCTTCTGTGACTACTGGTAAGTCAAGGGAGCGAAAGGATAGGTTCAGCAGGGCCAGTATGCTGACGCTTCGGGAGATCCTATCTGATGGCCAGTTTGAGTCGGATTCCCGCACTCTACTGAGGAAGCCCGCTTTCTTCTTTGGTGACTCAATCGAAGAAGATGAAGCTGCCCTTTATGACGGGAACTACAAATGGCTCCGCCGAATTGGCGATAGAAAGTTCTTCCTTCCGAACATGGAGAAGACGTATCCCCTGGCCTATCTGCAGCATATGTCCGTGCGTCGGATGATAGATTGCGACGTGGTCAAGCCATACTCCGGAGTCTCTTTGGGCAAGATATGTACCCATAAAGTCTACACTGTCGGCCATGGGAGGTGTGTGCTGGGATTGCACCCTGGCTTGGTCAAGACAGAATACCCAAAGGGAGAGACCTCCCAACTTGGAGCCACCTTCCTTCGACAATTCCTGGAGGTGGTGGGTGACTTCCCTCCTGAATTTCGTGTGACCGGCTGGATTCATTCTACTGACAAGCACTGGTGGTGTAGAATGGTGGGGTTTGTCTTGACAGAACTTGGTGACCTTCTGCTACAGGTTTGGACTATATGAGGCTGTCAGAGCTGTCCAATACGGCCTTCCATAGAGTACACAATATTTTTACGCTGTTCTGGAGCGTTACAATCTGGAAACTTGCACCTTCTTCACCCCCTAAGAGAAATGGGACTCGCCCTTCATGAGATGTATGAATCCTCGGGGCTAGTTATGGGAGATGCCCCTATGAAGAATACGTCCTGACCTCTGAGGAGCTTCACCTTTTGAGGAAAGAGGACTCTCAGGTGTACGAGACATACTGGGAAGTGCTATGCCACTTCCACATCTGCGGGCAGATATCCTCCTGGAGGAACAGGGGCGTTAAGCAAATGTCCTGGGTGAGCTATCTATTCAACGGTATAAACGAAAAAGATAACCCAGTGACTAGTCTGGCCCCTTGCACTAATGAGGAAACCACCGAGAGGATCAGTGCCTCCACAAGCTCCTACACCACTGAGTCGAATGAGGACACTTTCAAACCTGATGTGATTTTTGAAAGTTTTCATCACAAGGCCTAAATTCTCATCTATGGCTGGGCTCTATTGGCGAGCTTCCTCATGCTATAGCTGAAGCGTTGTGTGGTGCCAACACTGCCGCATGAAGTAATTATTGCCGATGTGGTGTACCCGGCGGTCTTGTTAGCCCACGAAAAGCCTATTGCGCTCCTTACAGTGATGGTAGCTAGGATACAGAGCGGGTTGCGCGCATTAGCAAAGAGCTTCTGCCGAGTGGAAGCCATTGTGGATGCAGAGGGGAACCCCGTTACGGATTCTAACGGCCGTCCCTTAGTCAAGATTCCCAATCCCAGGGTCGAGCTTCCGTACACATACCTGATGGCCTGGTACATTCTGCACTGCCCTTCATTGATGACGGTGGTGTATCCTTCTGAGGGTTTCACACCCTACGTGCAGCGACTGGAGAATTCCAGCTGGTCTCAGTACTATATGTACTTTTTTAGGAAGACGATTCTGAACGGAAGTAACTATCAGTTGGACAGGTGCTTCCCCGAAACTTATGATACGTCTTACGGGGACAAATTTGCAGATTCTAAAACCTCAGATGGCATCACTCGGTTATCTTTCGGTGTCTTTTGGTGGCTGATCAACATCCGGCCTGGGTATTTGGTGTTTTGGCAAGGGAATTCCTACACGTTGGAGCCTTATATGCCTTGCCGTTTTGCCCGACAATTTGGTTATGACTAGCTGTATATCGGCAACCCAAATCCACGCCTTCTCTTCAGTGGGAATCTATTTGAAGGATCCCGAGCCAGGAATTACAGCGTAGCGGGGGGGCTGGAGCTATCTTTACCCTTCCTCACAAGACTCCCAACTTTTATGCTAGTTTTGGTTGTTCGTGGTACTTCATGGCGAATTAGGTGCCCGAATTTGAGATAAACACTTCATGTATCAGGGGCATCAAGTCCATGTACACAACTAAGTTGGGGTCTAGGGTTGCAAATGCAGGGGATGACCGAGTTCTAGGAAGCAGAGAAGGAGGAGATGGGCGAATCCAGGAGGGAGGTCGGCCGCATAGGGACAGTAGCTGCAGAGCTAGAGCTTCGGGCAGTAACGACTAAGGAGCAACCTGCCAAAAGGAATTGGTGAGCTGTGGCCAAACGTTCTCATGGTTCTGCTTTCTAAAGTGAGTCCAGCCCGAAGAAGGCCAGGAAAGGGTCTGAGGCTGAGGCTTCAATGCCCGAAGTAGTCCCTGCTGGTGCTGAGGAGCAGGAGGAGGAAGAAGAAGAAGAGGAGGGAGAAGTCCTCACTCTTCGCTCCCGAGGCCTGCATAGTAGGGGCCCCGTGATTCTGGTGGAGGGAGAGCCTGCGGGTGAACCCGTCATGGCTGAAGAGGTCGAGCGACCTGAAGTTGACTGGGTGGGGAGGGAGGACATGGAGATTCTAGGAGTCTCAACTCAGCCTGGATCCTCTTCAGCTCATGAGAGGAGGGTGGAGGTGCAACAACCTGGGTCCCTCAGTATTTTGATGCCTACCCCGCGGGTTGTTGAGCCTAGCCCCACTACTGGGGTTCTCAATGGTAAAGCCCCGCTCACTGAGACCTCCTGGGTCCAATTGTCGTCTTCGTCGTCTGAAGAGCTTGACTATTATTCTGGCGAGGAAATCGACTTCGACGATGAACCCGCTCTTCCTGACACGAGCAAATTCTCGCATATATCAGAGAAAGAAGATACAGGGGTACGTCCCTGCGAAGGTTTTGCTGACAGGAGAGATTGTTGCCACTGAGGGTATTTCTTCTATCCTCTTTACTTGTTTCTCCATCAAGTTGGGACAATATTTTTAACCCATTCTTTTAATTTTCTTCTACAGGGGTGGCTGCCGGTAGCGAAGCAACAACTTTTTTTCACATTGAGGAGATGATCCAGGAGCTGGCCCAGCAGGAGGGTCTCGAAGTTCCCGCTACCGGGGTGTCTTGTGAGGGTGCAACCACCGAGGTCGGCGAACCTTCATCCCTGAGTGGCTTGTCTAGGGACTTACCATCTTCGGATTCTCAACTTGGTAAAGAATACAGACGTGCTGAATACTCTCCTTTTCATCATTACCACTAGCATTAATGTTATGGTCACAGAGAGTACTGAGGCAGCTCAAGTAAAGGATCCCATGGAGAGCCTTGGCATAGAAGACAGCGTAGTTCAGACTTCAGCCGGGGAAACCAGTATCGTGGAGCTTGTCGCTGTCCCTGTTACTATGGAGGCTACCACTATAATAACCGCTCCGGGGTGTTCACAACGACCTTAGTGTTGGACGAGCCTGTTGTCAGCCTTACCCCTGCACAAGTTGAATTGACTCCCGTCTCTCATCCTATCCAAGAAAGGGGGTCTGGGAGTGCATCAGCAGGGTTGTCTCCAGCCACTGACATCATGGAAGAAGTAGCACGTCAAATGGTGCGATAATTTTTTGCTTCCATGAAGTCTTGTGTTGAGCTGGTCCTTTCCAGGGGAAGTTCTTTCGAGTTTGCTCGGATGCTTCTTAAGAATAAGACCAAGAACATCTATCACATTGGAAGCCTTGTGCAAGCTAGGGCGTATCTGCTGCTGGTTGAACAGCTGGGGATATGCCTAAGGGAGCTAAAGACCCTGGAACATGCTAGCTCGATGGATGAGGCTCGGTGGATGCTGAGTAATCTCCTCGCCGCTCAAGAACACGAGCGAAAAGAGATGGAGGAGCAAATGGCTGACGAGGCCCGTCATCTCCACAACTTCCAAGCCGACTAACAAAGATTGGTTGGCGATTTGAAGGAATCCGAGGTCGTCATCCAGAGTGCGGAGCAAGTTATCGTCACTGCACAAGTTGCTATTGCCAAGGCACAAGCCTTGATTCAAATCAACAAGTAGAAACTTATTGTTGCCAGAAAAAGATTGGAAGAGGTTGGAACTGCCAAGACGCAGGTTCAAGAAAACCTTGCTGCTCATTCTTCCAGGTTGGAGTCTCTTCAGACGCAGTTGGCTACGAAGAGATTCTTATCAGAGGAAGAGTTGCGGATTCAAGCTTTGACGGAAGCTAAGAAGGCACACCAGTGGGAGATGCGTCGCCTCTGGGAACAGATCCGTTCTTTGGCAGAGCAAGATTATTAGCCTTTTCCCCCTTTTTTTTATTCTTCATAACACTCCACTTGTTAAATAAGAGACTGTTTGTATTCATTCATCCAATAATAAAAATTGCCAAATTCTTGTCTTGTCTTTGCTTCTTCTTTGTCTTTGAGAATCAGACGGACTTTTGGTTGCTTGAATGAACTCAATTTTCATAGTTGCAATCCTTGACTATTTATGGAAACATAGTCCTTAGTCATTTTATTAGGACGCGGTCATGACTGACAAACTCAGACTGCGCTAAGTTTGTGATCGAGACGCGAGTCTCATTTGTAGTGGAGACGCGGACAAGAGAAACGCGACTCTGAACTGTTAGCGGAGACGCAGCTCTGGCTTCTCAAATGAGACGTGCGAATGATAAACTCAGACTGCACTGAGTTCGTGATCAAGACACGGCTCTCATTTGTAGTGGAGACGCGAACAAGAGAAACGCGACTCTGAACTGTTGGCGGAGACGCAGCTCTGGCTTCTCAAAAGAGACGCACGGATGATAAATTTAGACTGCACTGAGTTCATGATCGAGACGCGACTCTCATTTGTAGTGGAGACGCGAACAAGAGAAACACGACTCTGAACTATTGGCGGAGACGCAGCTCTGGCTTCTCAAAAGAGACGCACGGATGATAAATTCAGACTGCACTGAGTTTGTGATTGAGACACGACTCTCATTTGTAGTGGAGACATGGACAAGAGAAACGCGACTCTGAACTGTTGGCGGAGATGCAGTTCTGGCTTCTCAAAAGAGACGCGGCTCTCAGCTGTTTAGTAGGGACGCGGCTCGGTGTCATCAGAAAGACGCGACTCTTTGCACTGCTCTTGAGGCATCGCATGCAATCAGTCTTGGAGATCTCATTGGATCTTTTAATGCCGAGTCAGTGTTGACAGTTGGGAAAAAGTGAACTTGGCTATTCCCGAAGCAACAATCCACGTGTCACCTTCACACTGGATTTGATATCCGTGCGGGAATTAAGGCAGATGGCTTTGATTTTTTGGCCATTAATCGTGAGCCTTATGGCTTGCCTATAAATAGGCCTCAGCCTCTTAACAATCCTTCATCTCGACTATTTTCCCCTATGAGCATGCGCTCTGGGGGAACTCTTCTTGATTGTTTGCCTTCCATTCAGGGCATGCATTCTGAAGAACAAAATGAACTCAAAGCTTCCATGCCTTCTCTCAATCTTCTTTAAAGATTATCACTGTTGAGTGATTTCAAGATCAAAAAGCATTGCTTTAAGTGCCTTCACAGCCTGCCTTGACGAATGAAGTCTGACTTCTAGAGAATTCTTCCTTGGGTAGGAACTGTCTTTCGCCATGAAATACTTAGTAGCTCTGCAGTTCTGTCTTCCCCGTTCATGAAGAGATTCTTTCTCTTGATTTCGTCTTGAAATCTGATTGATGCGCCCGTGTTCGGCAGACGTGTCTTTCAAACTTCTTAATAAAATGCGAGCTTATTGACCTTTAATCTAAGCCACAAGTTCTTTAAACGCGAGTGTGATAAACTCTGTGTTTGGATGTTGAAGCACAAGCTTTGCATATGAAGCTCGCATTTGGGGTCCTTGACTCAGAGAATTCTAAGTCTGATCTTTTGAGATCAAGAACAACGCGGATGTGGCAAGCCCTGTGTCTCAGACGCGGGTGTTGTGAAGTCTGCGTCTTGAAGTTACCTCAGGCAGCTTTTTGAGTCTGTGTTCTCAACTTGTGCCTCGCGTCTTACTTCTCGGACGCTAGTCTAAAACCGGACTGCGTTTAGATCCATATTTTCTCCATTGGTTAACTCTGCGTATGGAGTTTATGACTTCAGTTCCGCATTTGACTTTCTGATTCCCTGTTCCTATTTTTGCAACATTTTAACCCTCAGGTTTTTGCTCCTTGCAGGTTCCGGCAACCTTACGTTTGTCATCTGCGTCTTTGCTGGGCCCACAGGAGGATATTTCGATCAGCCAGCTTGTTCGATTGGCGAACCCTCAGGATGTCAGAACTCCTGCCCATGGGCGAGGATTCACGCAGTTGCTGATACACATTAAGGCCTTATTAGACATGACACACCAGCAATGCCCTGCTTTTGTCATGGTCACAGTGGGTATGGTGGTGGATATGGTGGCTTTGAAGGCCACAGGAAAGAGGACATCACCAGTAAGGTCTCGGATCCTCCCTTCACCCATCTTTCTTAAAGAAGTGGCAGCGACAAAAAACCCATGCTCGTTGGATGCCTTTTTGGTGGTGGAGGTGCTCATTAAACGAAGGATTACGACCCACACTAGTTGGTTGGGTGGAATCAGAATGCTCTCCTGCATTTTGACCTCGAGAAACACCATTGTCGTCAAGAAGTCGATCCGCCTTTCCTTGTCGCAGTCTAGAAGACGAGCTTCATGTATCTTTAATGTTTTAAGGAGTGAGTGCAGCCTTTCACTGAATGAAAGGGACTTCTTTGTACTTCTTTGTTGTAACACTTAATCTTATTGTATAAGAGAGCATCTTGTATCACTTTCATATATTTGAATATCAATAAAAGTGACACTTTTCTTGTCTTCTTATATGTCTTGACTTCCTTTTTTTTGTATTGAAAATCAAACAAAGAGAAGTGACTTCTTCTGATTTGCTAAAAATTTGATATTTGCTTAGTAAGCCCAAAAGGAATTTCAAAATTACTGTCAGAGGTGTGATATTAACTTGATAGGAGTGGGATGATTTTCATGGACTTGCCAATCTATGATGAGAATGACAAGTCAAACTAGACCCCTTAACATTCTAGAAGACTCTTTACCGTCAGAGGTGTGATATTAACTTAACGGGTTGAATCAAATCTTGCCAGAGGTGTGGTGTTGACTTAACAAGAATGTGAGCTAGAGGTGTGATGTTAACTTAGCTCTACAAAAATTTCAGTTTTATTTGAGAAAACTAAAAATATCACTGTCATAGGTGTAGCATTAAACTTGGCAATGGAGGTAATACTAGAGGTGTAGTGTTAACTTAGCATTAGTCATCTCGACTTCGATATGGAAGTTCGAGAAAAGTCATTGTCATAGGTGTGATGTTGAACTTAACAATGAACTGGATGCTAGAGCTGTAGTGTTAAACTTAGCATCACTCATCTCAGCTTCGATATGAAAGTATGAGGAAAAGTCATTGACATAGGTGTAGTATTGAACTTAATAATGAACTGGATGCTAGAGGTGTGATGTTAAACTTAGCATCGCTCATCTCAGCTTCGATATGGAAGCTTGAGAAAAAGTGACTGTCAGAGGTGTAATATTAAACTTGGCAGCAACTTAATCACTGTTAGAGGCGTGGTGTTAAACTTAACAAAAATTTATCAGAGGTGTAATCTTAACATGACAGTAATTGATTTGCGATATGAGCAATTTTGAGAACTTGTCATTTATTAATGAAAATTGACAAGTGGAGTTTGAGATGTCAGAGGTGTAGTATTAACTTGACAAGAATTGGTTTGCGATATGAGCAATTTTGAGGACTTGTCATTCTATTGATGAGAATTGACAAGTGGAGTTTGGGATGTCAGAGGTGTAGTATTAACTTGATAAGAATTGGTTTGCGATATGAGCAATTTTGAGGACTTATCGTTCTATTGATGAGAATTGACAAGTAGAGTTTGGGTGTCAGAGGTGTATATTAACTTGACAAGAATTGATTTTCTAGGGACATAAAAAGTGTGCTGTTAGAGGTGTAATATTAACATAACAGTAGAGATTTTAATTGAGTTTCATTATCAGAGGTTTGATATTAACTTGACTGAATCTACTGGGGATCGGAAAATCTGGCTTGTCAGAGGTTTACTGTTAACGTGACAAAGTCCCGCTCATTTCATTGGAGAAATGAACTCAAATATTTTTGTGGACCTACCATTCTATGGGTGAGAATTGGCTGGAGATTTTGGAGGAAAGGATGGGACCAAGTCCCTTTAGGATTTTTAGCAAACCCTCAGATATAACCGGATTTGGTGTCCGTTTACCAACTACCGTTTCAGTTGGGCTAGCCATGCTATTCCCCTCAGCATGATGAGTTGTCGAAGACTTATGTTGGACTTAAGCCAATATTTTTCTCTATCCTTAGCCATTGAAGGGGTCGGATGTCCATAGGTACCCTAAAGAAGAGTAAAAAGGCTAAAACTGAGGTTTTATACTTTGTTTCTTCTTCAATATTTACATCGTGCATCATGATGTAACCGACGCTCGATCGGCTCGGCGCTGATCGATCGTGATGTGATCCAGTGGAGGAAGGAAGGAGCTCTTCTTTGGCGTTCCCCCAAACACCTTGAATCTGAAATTTTGATCAGAGGTGTAGTATTAACCTGATCAAAAGAAGAATGCTAAAAAGATAGTATTTCTTCAAGAATCTCTACCATTGATCGTCATCATGAGCGTATCACCGTCTGGGGTTATAAGACGGTATGCTCCTTATGAATAGACCGACTCCACTACAAATGGTCCTTCCCTTTTATGTTGAAATTTCCCTTTTGTCTTATGCGTTATCACCATGGGTCTTCTGACTGCTAAGATAAGGTCACCTTTCTTGAAAGCTGCTCTTTGACTTTCTTGTTGAAGGCTCTGGTAATTCAAGCTTGATAAAGCTTGATTTGTTGTTGAGCTTGTAGGCATTTATCATCCAAAGCCTCCATCTCTTGGAGTCGCAGTCGATGCTTCTCCTCATTTGTCATCTCTGCTGTCAAGGCGACGCGTAGAGATGGGATTTGGATTTCTAATGGGAGTACAGCTTCACACTCATATACCAAGAAGAACGGTGTAGCTTTCATCGGGGTTCGAACTGTCGTGCGATAGGCCCATAAGCATTCACCTAATTTGTCGTCCCAGTCATGTTGGCTTTTCGAGACGAATTTCTTGAAAAGTTTTCTAATAGTTTTGTTGAAAGCTTCTGCAAGGCCGTTAGCGGCTGGATAGTATGTCATTGAAGGTACGCTCTGGATTCTAAACTTGTTGCAGAACCTCTGAAAAGCTTGGTTGACGAACTGGGGCCCATTATTATGAACAATCCGTCGTGACACACCAAAGCGGTAAATGACGTGATGTTTAACAAATTTGATCACATCAGATGCTTTTACCTCTCTCAAGGGAATAACTTCAGCCCATTTAGGGAAGTAATCAGTTATAGCTAAAATGAATCGATGTCCTTTGGATGAAAGTAGGCTAATAGGGCCAATCACATCCATTCCCCACATCTCAAATGACCAGGTTGAAGTTGTAGAGCGAAGATGTCCTGGTGTTTGATGGATGAAGTCACCATGGACCTGACAGGCATAACATCGTTTGGCGTAAGCGATGGCGTCGGGGATCATTTTGGGCCAGTAATATCCTAGTCTACGGAGTCGATCCCCCAGCTTCGGGTCGGGCTGGTGAGCTCCACACATGCCATCATGTACTTCTTTGAGTACTTCCTGTGCCTCTTTCTGTGACAGGCAGCAGAGGAGGATCCCATCATGCTATCGGCAATAAAATGTTCGCGCGATCGCATTATAGTAGAATTAGGGGCTGTCCTTCTAATGGCAGTCGCCTCTTTGGGGTCATCGGAAGGATGCCGTACAATGCATAGTTGATATACGGGAATCACCAATCCCTGAGCTCTGGACCTGTTGAAGTCTCTAGAGCTTCTTTGACTTGACGGTCCCCTGTTGGCTCTTGGTGGTCTTCAAAAGCGACTCTTGGATAATACAAGTCATGGCTGTAGACAAGTATTTTCTCCGCTACTCCAGCTGGAAGGGCTAATGAAGCAGTGAGGGATACCAGTGCATCTGTATGCGCATTTTACTGGCGAGGCACATGGTTGATGTAAAAGTTTCCGAACTTCTCGGCCATGTAGATAGTTGGGTTGTAGTAGGGTACTAAATCTTTATGTCTGACTTCGTACTCCCTGCGAACTTGGTTAACGATGAGCTTAGAGTCATCGAATGCTTCAAGATTTTAAGGCCGATCTCATTAGCAATTTTGCATTCTGATCAAGAGTGCATTGTATTCCGCTACATTATTGGAGCATGGCTCAGTTAATGAGAATGCACGAGGGATTACGTAGTTCTGTGGAGAGACAAGGACTACCCCCACTCCTGCTACGACATTCCCTCGCGGACCCGTTCTTGATGCACCATCGAAGAAGAGTTGCCACACCACCTGTCCTTTGAAAGATGTCTAAGTCAGACAAACTTCAGCAACCTCGTCTGGGAGATTCTCATAAAGTTTGGTCGCACTCGGATCTGGATGCTTAGCCAGCAAATCTGCCACCACCTATTCCTTCACAGTTTTTTGTGGTAGAAATTGCATCTGATAGTAGGAGAGCAATATGGCCCATTTCGCCAGCCGACCATTTAGTGACGACGGCTTTGTCATAAGCAACCTTAAAGGATTGACTTTTAATATGACATGTATGGTTTGGCCCATCAAGTAATGTCACATTTTCTGGACGGCGAACACCAACGGCAAACATTTCTTTTCAATCGAATTATACCGATGTTCGGCTCCGATCATAGTTCTACTCAAATAGTAGATTACCTGCTCGTGTCCTTGATCATTATTCTGGGCTAGCAAGGCTCCCAAAGAATGATCCATCGCTCGAACGTATATCAGGAAAGGTTTTCCTAAAACCGGAGCTGTAAGGACAGGTGATTGTGTGAGGTATCATTTGATTTCCTCGAATGCTGTTGGCAAGCATCGTCCCAAATGAATGAGACACCCTTCTTCATTAATTTGGTGAAAGGTTGGCATCATTCCGAGCGTTTTGAGATAAACCTCCGAATGTACCTAGCCGCCCTTGCAACCCTCTAAGCTTCCTGAGGTTCCTTGGAGGTTGCATCTCCAGGATAGCGTGGACTTTCTCTGGATCGAGGTGGATTCCTTTGGATGTCACAATAAATCCTAGGAATTTACCGCTGGCTAACCCCAGAAAGGATTTAGTGGGGTTCATCTTCAGCTGGTGCGTTAGCATGATGTCGAATACGGTCTTCGCTCTTGATACGACTTTTTACTACAATATCATCGACGCATCATTCCACTATTTTGCGTATGTGGTTGTGAAAATTACATTCATAGCCCTCTGGTATGTTGCTCTCGCATTTTTAATCTGAAGGGCATGACATTATAGTAGCACACCCCCAGAGGCATCCTGAAAGATGTATGCTTTTCATCATCATGATACATCTTGATTTGATTATATCCAGAGGATACATCCATGAAGGACATCCATTCAAACCCACACGTGTTATTGATCATGACATCCGTGATTGGGAGGAAAAATTCATCTTTTGGACAAGCCTGATTTAGATCGCGAAAATCAATACAAACTCGGATCTTCCTATTTTTCTTGATAACGGAGACGATATTGGCTACCCAATCGGGGTGTTGTTCCTACCTGATGAAGCCAGAGTCTATGAGCTTTTTGACTTCCGACTGGATTGCTTCCATTATTTCTGGATGGAACCGTCGTTGCTGCTGTTTGACTGGTTTCGCGTCCGAATTAATGTTGAGGCGATGCATAGCCACTCGAGGATCAAGCCCGGGCATGTCCTTGTAATTCCAAGCGAAAACATCTATATACTCCCGCACGAGAGATATTAGATCTTCCTTCTCGGAGGGTGATAAGCTTTCGCTTACAAAGATGGGCTTAGGGTTAGCCTCATCTCCCCGATTGATCTGGGTGACCTTATCCTCTGTGGTTGGTTCACGTTGTTCGAAGTGAATATCCTACAGAGTGTTAGGTGTTTGATCCAAGGATCTGTATCTGACTGGATCATTTCTTTATCTCCGTCTTTTAGGTGGCTTGTTGAAACCATGTTTACTGAAGTTCTCTAAAGATATTGCCGACACTGACATCTGACTCCCACGATGATGTGCCCGATGAGTGATTTTGGTATAATGACTCTTCAAACTCAGAGGCTGACAGGATTGGGGTTGACACATAGCCCAACCCCCTGCGAGTTCGATTATAATAATCAGGGGTCTTCCCTTTGGAACGAAAAGATCGAAGCAATGTTCTTTTTCCTTTGCCGAAATTCAAGCCAGGACCACTTGTTAGGTCGTACCCTATATTCTCCATCATTCTGAGTACACTGGGCTCATAATGAGAAAATTGCGGGAATTCATCATCACTTTAAAGCTTTCCCGAGTCATTGATTTGGACTCGACTCTTCCAAAAAGGATTGGTCTTTAACCTTTGCGTCTTGCTAGGATCATGAATAACGATCCTTGCGTATCACTAACATCTTGACACATTATGAGATGACCTCACCGGTACATGCAATGATGTCAGAGCATTTATTGCTGACCAGGGGTCATTATCCACATCGGCACTAGTATCTGACGGCACGGAATCAGAAGCAAACACAGAAAAGTAAGCCAAATCTAATTCTTCATTAATATACCACTCGCCTAAATCATTAGCGAGGTTATTGACATCGAGTTTATTAATACTTGTTACAAGTGGGTTCAGCTTCTGAAGACATTCTTCCTCCGCCTCTGGTTCAATGTCAGCTTCATTACCCGAGTCTGGTTCCTCTGGCTGTGGATTCTTGTTCGTCTCTAGAGAATCCTGGTATAGGAGGGAGTCTGTGAAATAGTTTTCTACCCCTTTGAACGGATGCCTTTCAGCAATCAATGTTCAGACTTTTCCACTTCTGTCGATATATTTCATGACTTGATGGAGAGTGGAGAGGACGATGGAGTTACGATGAATCAACGGTCATCCCAGCAGCAAATTATATGAAGTGTTGGCGTCAATCACATAGCACGTCACTTTATATCTCAGATCCCCAATCTAACACAATCTGACATTTGAGCTTGATCTTCCTCATTGGGCGCGTAACGTTTGTGTTGAAACCATAGAAGGTAGTTTGGGTGGTGCTCAATCGGTGAGTGGGGATCCCTAAGTGCTGCATGAGCCGACGAGGCATAATGCTCAACGCGGATCCTGAATCTGCCTGAATGCGGTTCACTTCAGATGATCCAATGTATCCTGTAAAGTACAGGGGCCTATCATGTTTCCCCTTGACCTGCATGTCGTCCGATGTGAAGGTAATGCAGGGGGTATTTTGAGAGGCATGGAGGCAGTCTTCTTTATTTCCCTCCCATGGTCTGACCGGAATCTGGGCCATGAAAACCTCAGCATCGGCTAGGGCTTCTCCCAGAGCTTCTCTTGTTGACTTTGACAGTCTCAGGAGCTCGTAAAGAGTGATTCTGGCCGGGATGTTGGCTAGTTGAGCTAAGACATCAAAGCCGTATGGTGCAGAAGTCCCTTCTGCTTTGTTCTTCGGGAGAGCTTTGGAATATCGAAGCTCTTTTTGCTTCTCCACAGGTTGCCTCGCAGACGACCTTGTTGTCTCGGGGATTGGTTTAGGAGGGCTCGCCACCATCTCATCATACTTCTTTAAATACTACTGACCCAAACGAGTTTCTACCATGAGTGGTTCATTGACCTCTGTGGCAAGGATGATTCTTTCCTCCTCCAAATCAGTTAGTGAGGGAACATCAGTTTCTGCTTCCCGGGAGGAAACGCATACCACATTGCAGGACGAAGCTTTTGCTTTGCCTTTAGACTTTCTGTTGGTAACAGTAGTCTACTGTTGGCTTTCGACAAGGTCGGGATGAACCCACATGATTTCTCCCTGAGGCATAGGGACAGGTATAAGACCTTTCTCCTGCTGGTAATGCGGGTCTGTATTGATCATCCTTAGTTCCCCTTTCAAGATGGGAACTACTCCGGCTAGTGTTGGAGGCTGGTTTTCAAACTGAAGAAATAACGTCATGTTAGCCGTCACTTTCTTCTGCTCTGGACGGAGCTTTAGCACTTTGTAGGCTGTCTAAAAAATCATTGAAGACAAGTCATCAAAAGCAGAGTCCCAAACTCCAGACGTAGGACTAATCACAGCCCCACTGCAGCATCAAGACGCGAGGGTCAAAACCCGCGTCTCAGCCACCACTACAGCATCAAGACGCGAGGGTGGAAACCCGCGTCTCAGCTAGCACTGCAGCATCAAGGCGCGAGGGTCGAAACCCGCGTCTCAGCCAGCACTGCAGCATCAAGGCGCGAGGGTCGAAACCCGCGTCTCAGCCAGCACTGCAGCATCAAGACGCGAGGGTCGAAACCCGCGTCTCAGCAGCATTGCAGCACCAAGGCGCGAGAGTCAAAACCCGCGTCTCAGCCAGCACTGCAGCACCAAGGCGCGTGGGTCAAAACCCGCATCTCAGTTATAACTTTCCTAGTTATGGGGTCAATCACCACCCACATAATGAGGAAGTTAACCCCCATTGTGGAGTGTTTTTAGGGGGCACGTTCACCCCTGAAACCTCTATAAATAGGCCCGTTGCTATAGAAAAGGGGTCGGCGAATTCAGATCAGAGAAATCAAGGAGAAGAACTTGACTTGAGAGCTCTCACAGAGAAGGAAAGAGAGTTCAACTCTTCATGTAACTTGCTGCGTACAAGTTAATATTTGCCTACAATCTCTTTGAGATTCCTGGTCGACAGAGCTGTGTTACTCCGTCCACCAGCCGAAGAGAAGATCCCCAAAAGTTCCTGACGTTCACCCGATCAACGAAAAACAAGATTCACTTTCCACCGCCACCTGAAGAACCCAGCATTAAACAAAGAGAGGATTCAAGATTCAATATCCTCCCTCCCTTGTAACTAGAGTATAAGTCCGTTGTAATCTTTCAATTGATTCAAGAAAACTTTACACGAATTTTTCTCTATGGAAACAAGAGATGGCGACTCCGCTGGGGACTACTTTCGTTACTGACGAACAAGTTGTGGCGCAAGATGATGTCCTCTACAAGGGAAAAACGGTCGAATCACTCGTCGTAGAATTCGACCAGGCAAAGTATGAAGAGTTCCTCTCTTCCGGCTCCAAGAGCCCAAAGGCCCGCGCCTACCGCAAGGTCTCTACAGGGACTTGCCTCGAAATCTGCTCTGAGCCTCTCTCAGAGGCAGCTGCTGTGAGGAATCTTGTGGCCAATCACGCCATGCATGACACTCGCGCCAACGTCTCTCAGGAGACCCGCGTGGTCAAGTTCTCTGGTGTCCAGCCAATCCATCCTCTTCCTCAGCACCAGGTCGTTGTTGGTTTCTCTCAACCCCCACGACGCAACCGGAACGCTGAACGCTGACAGAGGAGGCGTGCACATCAACTGCAAGTTCGAACAACTGATCGTCCAACTGAGGCAGGACGCAGGCATCTCTGCTGCACCACATCCGGCACGCGAAATCCGCATTTGGCAGCCCAAACGTGAGGTTCACCAAGTTGGCTCCTCTGAAGCCCCACTCCCCAGACGTCAAGGCGAAACTTGCACACCTTGTCAGTACAAGAGGCACACGCCTCTAGGCGTGGGGCCCAGCAGCCCTGCATCTCTCAAGCGTCTCTGCCCCGACGCAATAATCAGCATCGCGATAGCCGCGTCTCTTCTCAACAGAGACACCAGACGCGCGTCCTGAAGCCACGACGCGAGAACCGCGTCTCTGAACCCCGCGTCGTAGCTGTACAGAGCAAGGATGCCTCCCGCCCTCAGCATTACGAGGCTAATCTCTTTGATCCTCCTCCCACGAATCTGAGAGATTATTTGACGAAGAAAAGAAGTGCTAATCGAATCACTTCGTCATGTTGCTGCGAATGGCTTATCACGATGCTCTCTGAGTGCCGTTGCAGTTCAGGTGCAAACCAACAGTTTCTAATTAGACAGCTGACCCTGATTCCCCGATCAGCTAAAAGAAGTCGTTCCCACAGGAGGAGGGTCTTCTCTGATAGTGAGTATCCCGAGCTCACTGCAAACATGGCAAACAGGAGCAGGGGAAAGCAACCGGCGATCAGCTCTGATGATGAATCTGACGCAGAACCGGAAGGAGTGTACCGATACACTCGCACCCAGACCGGGGCAATCCCCCCGATTGACTACAATGCTCTATCCCAGGGCATTGAGGTGAATGACTCGCATTCCGCTATTGCAGAGTCACAGGCTTCAAACTCTTCTATAGAGAAAGAGGCCTTTATATACATGACCAGCACTCCTGAGGAGACAGCCAGGCGCTTGGAGCAGCAAGCCCAGGCCCAGAAGGAACAACTCGAGATGATTCATGCTCAGCAAGAATCTATCGACTCCCTCAAGCAGATGCTCGCACAGTTGCTTGAGGACAAGAGGAAGTCAGCTGACAAAGCCTCCTCTAAAAAGTCTAAGGGCAAGCGAAAAGAGGGAGAAAGCTCATCTTCTGTACATATAGAGGAGAAAGAGCACCCCACTTCGGGTTCTTCCAAATCCTCGTCGCAAGGAAAAGATGACCGAGACCAAGAAAAGGTTCATTCTAAAAGAATGAATCAATTGGAGCAACGTCTGGAGGCCCTTACCAACTGAAAAGGCTTGCAAGAAGTAGGGGTGGTCCGACCATATCCGACCGAGTGGGACCTGGTACCATACCCTCCCAAATTCAAGGCTCCGACCCTCTAAGCATTTGATGGGAAAGGTTCACCGAACCAGCATATCTACTACTTTAAATCCCAAACAGGGAATGTGGTAGATAACGATGCCATCCTGGCACGTTTGTTCATCGGCACCCTAAAAGGGCTCGCTTTTGAATGGTTCATGAAGCTCCCAGAAGGCTCCATTAAGAATTGGGGCGATTTGGAGAAGCTCTTCCTAACACGCTTCTTTGAAGATGACTCGGAGGTCACCATGCCAACCCTTTTGGCCACCAGACAGCGAAAAGGAGAATCCGTCAAATCTTTTGTGGAAAGGTTTCAGAATGTAGCACTCCGATGTCCATGCGCTATGACCCAGGTTACCCTGGTGGAAACATGCCGCCATAATCTACAAACTTCACTCCTTGCCCAAATAGGAGTTGCTGAAAGCCACATTTGGAAACAATTGATCCAACAAGGTGAACAGGCTGAAGAAATTGTCGCCCGGGTCAGGGCAGAAGAAAACAAACCCAGACCTGAAAGGTCAACGAGGCGTGCGCCAGACACATCCCTCCAAGACAAACGGAAGGACAACTTGGCGACAGAAACCAAATCTCCCATCAAACCTCAATCGGTTAAAGGGAGTGGCTCTTCAAGCCAACCACGCGCCAACAAGCAGTATTCCTTCAAGGATGAACATGTCGACTCGCTCTTCAAATTACTCAACAAGAGCAACCGACTGAAGCTTCCTGAAGCTAGGCGCCCTGAAGAAGTCGGTAAAACCGATAATCCCAGCTACTGCTTGTATCACAGGATGTTGGGACACCCCACCAAGAGCTGTTACATCTTCAAGGACATCCTTCAGGCTCTGATTGATACGGAGGTGTTAAAACTCTGCCCCGAGCAGAAGAAGGTGACAGCCAATATGACGTCATTTCTCCAGTTTGGAAGACAACCTCCAACACCTTCTAGAGTGGTCCCTGTCCCAAGAGGAGAGCTAAGAATGGTCAACACAGACCCTCACCAGCACAAGAGAAGGGTCTGGTACCTGTTCCCACACCTCGGGGAGAAGTCATGTGGGTTCATCCCGACCTTGTTGATGGCCAGCAATGGACTACTGTGACCAACAGGAAGTCCAAAGGCAAAGTAAAGGCCACATCTTGTAATGTGGTATGTGCCTCTTCTCGGGAAGCGAAAACTGATGTTCCCTCACTGACCGACTCAGAAGAGGAAACAATAGTTCTGGCCACAGAACCCAGTCAACTGGTGGCGGAAACCCGTTCGGGGCAATCATATTTGAAAAAGTATGATGAAATGGCGGTAACTCCTCCAAGACCCGCTGCAGAGCCAGCCAAGCCCTCCATAAAGCAACCAGTGGAGAAACAGAAAGAGCTTCGGTATTCTAGAGTTCTTTCGAAAGACATAGCGGAAGGATCCACAGCACCTTACCGCTTTGATGTCCTGGCTCAACTGGCCAACATCCCAACCCAGATTACTCTTTATGAACTTCTTAGGCTATCAAAGTCGACCAGAGAAGCTCTACAAGAGGCCTTGGCTAATGCTGAGGTTTTCATGACCCAGGTGCCGATCGGACCAAAGGAGGAAGAGGTAGAGGATTGCCTCCACGCCTCCCAAAATGCTCCCTGCATCGCCTTCACGGCAGATGATATGCAAGTTAAGGGGAAACATGATCGACCCCTATACTTCACAGGGTATATTGGATCATCTGAGGTGAACCGCATTCAGGTAGATACCGGGTCTGCATTAAGCATTATGCCTCGCCGGGTCATGCAACATCTGGGGATTCCTACTCACCGTTTGAGCGCTACCCAGACTACCATTTATGGGTTCAATGCCAATGAAACCCGTCCAATGGGGAAGATCAAGCTCAAATGCCAGATCGGGGACCTAAGGTCGGAAGTGACATGCTATGTCATCGATGCTGACACTTCCTATAATCTACTGCTGGGACGACATGGATTCATCGCAATTCTATCGTTCCCTCCACTCTCCACCAAGTCATGAAATACATTGACGGGAGTGGAAAGGTGCGAACATTGATTGCCGAAAGACATCCATTCAAGGGAGTCGAGAATTATTTCACAGATTCCCTCCTGTATCAGGACTCTGTGGAAACAGGTGAAATCCCGCAACCAGAGGAGCCAGACTCTGGTAATGAAGCCGACACCGAGCCAGAAAAAGAAGAATGCATGTGGGAGCTCGATCCACTTGTAAAGAGTACTAATAAGCTCGATGTTGATAATACCACCGATGATGCAGGCGGATGGTATATTAAAGAAGACTTAGATTTGGCATATTTCTCTATGTTTGCTTCTGATTCGGTGCCGTCAGACACTAGTACCGAAGTGGACGATGATCTCTGGTCGGCAATGGATGCTCTGACATCATTGCATGTACCAGTAAAATCATCCTTCAAAACATATCGAGATGCCGGTAATGCACAGGAATCCATGTTCATGGTTCCAGCAAGACGGAAAGGCCAAAAACCAATCCTTTTTTGGTGAATTACGTCTGAACCGATGTCCTGTGAAGAATCAGAAAGCGAAGAAGAATCCTCTCAGTTCTGTCATTATGAGCCAAGGACACTCAGAATGATGAAAAGCATGGGGTATAATCTAACAAATGGTCCAGGGTTGAACTTCGGCAAAGGAAGGAGAACTCTACTTCAATCTTTTGTACCAAAAGGGAAAACCCCTGATTATTATCATCGGACTCGCAGGGGGTGGGCTATGTATCAACTCCGATCCCATCAGCCTCTGACTCTGGAGGGTCATCAGGCCACGATTACTCGTCGGGCACGTCATCGTGGGAGTCAGACGTTAGTGTCGGCAACATCTTCAGAGAACTTTAAGTGAACATGGTTTCAACAAGCCACCTGGAAGTCGGAGATGAAGAAATGATCCAATCTGATACAGATCCTTGGATCCAACACTTAAACCATCTTTGGGATACCCGCTTTGAACAGCGCGATCCACCCACAGAAGATAAGGTTGTACAGATCAATCTAGGAGATGAGGCTAATCCTAAGCCCATCTTTATAAGTGACGGCCTGTCACCCTCTGAGAAAAAGGATCTGATATCTCTTGTACAAGAGTATATAGACGTCTTCGCTTTGAATTACGAGGATATGCCTGGACTTGATCCTCGAGTGGCTATGCACTGCCTCAACATCAATACGGACGTAAAGCCTGTCAAACAACAACAACGACGGTTCCGCCCAGAAATAATGGAGGCAATTCATTCAGAAGTCAGAAAGCTTATAGACTCTGGCTTCATTAGAGAAGAACAACATCCCGACTGGGTGGCCAACATTGTTCCCGTTGCTAAAAATAACGGAAAGATCCGGATCTGCATTGATTTTCGTGATCTAAATGAGGCCTGTCCCAAGGACGAATTCCCACTGCCAATCACAGATGTCATGATTGACAATACATGTGGATTCGAGCGAATGTCCTTCATGGATGGATTTTTAGGGTACAATCAAATCAAAATGTATCCTGACGACGAGAAACATACCTCTTCAAGGACGCCACTGGGGGTATACTGCTACACCGTCATGCCCTTCGGACTAAAGAATGCAAGGGCGACATATCAAAGGGCCATGAATGCCATTTTCCATCAACACATGCGCAAAACGGTGGAATGCTATGTTGATGACATTGCAGTAAAAAGCCGCGCTAAAGGTGATCATATAACTGACCTGAAGATTATCTTCGACATCATGCGGGCCCATCAGTTGAAGATGAACCCCACCAAGTCCTTCCTGGGGGTGGCCAGTGGCAAATTCCTCAGGTTTGTCGTAACCTCCACGGGAATTCATTTGGACCCGGAAAAGGTTCGTGCTATCCAGGAGATCCAACCTCCAAGAAACCTCAAGGAGCTCAGGGGATTGCAAGGACGATTGGCGTACATCCGCAGGTTTATCTCAAATCTCTCCAGAAGATGCCAACCCTTCACCAAATTAATGAAGAAGGGTGTTTCGTTCATTTGGGACAGCGCTTGCCAGCAAGCATTTGAGGAAATTAAACAATACCTCACACAACCACCAGTCCTTGCAGCTCCAGTGTCCGAAAAATCTTTCCTGGTATACGTCCGAGCAATGGATCATTCTTTAGGAGCTTTACTAGCTCAGAACGATGATCAAGGACGAGAGCAAGCAATCTACTATTTGAGTAGAACGATGATCGGAGCCGAGCATCGGTACAACCCGATCGAGAAGGAATGTTTGGCATTGGTGTTTGCTATTCAGAAAATGCGACACTATTTGGTAGGCCAAACTATAAACGTCATATCAAAAGTCAACCCCTTGAGGTTACTTATGACAAAGCCTTCATCGTTAAACGGCCGAATGACAAAATGGGCCATATTGCTATAAATGCACTTTTTGCCACAAAAGGCCATTAAAGGACAAGCGGTGGCAGACTTCCTGGCTGAGCATCCAAATCCGAGGGCAGCCAAACTTTACGAGGATCTTCCAGACGAGGTCGCTGAAGCCTGCCAGACCCAGACATCCTTCGAAAGGCAAGTGTGGCAACTTTTCTTTGATGGTGCATCAAGAACAAGCCCAAAAGGACATATAGTAGCGGGGGTAGGAGTAGTACTCGTCTCCCCACAGAACTATGTGATTCCTCGAGCTGTCTCATTAACCGAGCCTTGTTCCAACAATGTAGCGGAGTACAATGCCCTCTTGATTGGGATGCAACTCACCGATGAGATTGGCGTTAAAAATCTCGAGGCATATGGTGACTCTAAACTTATCGTCACTCAAGTTCGCGGGGAGTACGAAGTCAGACATGAAGATCTAGTACCCTATTACAACGCAACTGTCCACATGGCCGAGAGGTTCACAGACTTTTACATTGATCATGTACCACGCAAGCAAAATGCGCATGCAGATGCACTGGCATCCCTAGCTGCCTCCTTAGCTCTTCCAGCCGGAACAGTGGAGAAAATATTTGTCCATAGCCACGACCTGTATTGTCCGAGGATTGTTCTTGAGGACTATCAGGAGCCGACGGGAGATTGTCAAGGCAAAGAAGTTCTCGAGTCGTCAGCCGGTCCAGAGCCTAGAGACTGGCGATTCCCTTATATTGATTTTGTCTTGTACGGCATCCTGCCTGAGGACACCAAAGAAGCGGCTGCCATTCGAAGGAAAGCCCCCAAATTCTACTATAATGCGATTACGCAAACATTGTATCGTCGATCGCATGACGGGATCTTGCTCCGCTGCCTATCACAAAAAGAGGCACAGGAGGTATTGAAAGAAGCCCATGACGGTATGTATGGAGCCCATCAACCTGGCCTAAAACTGGCATATCGACTCCAAAGGTTGGGATACTATTGGCCCAAGATGATTGCTGACGCCATTACTTATGCCAAAAGATGTCGCGCCTGCCAAGTGCATGGCAATTTCATCCATCAAGCACCAGGGTACCTTCACTCTACGACCTCTACCTGGCCATTTGAAATGTGGGGGATGGATGTAGTTGGCCCTATCAGCCCGCCATCATCAAAAGGATATCAGTTTAATTTGGCAATAACCGATTACGTCTCCAAATGGGCTGAAGCCGTTCTTTTGAAGGAGGTAAAATCATCTGACGTGATCAAATTCGTTAAACATCACGTCATATACCGTTTTGGGGTACCTCGGCGAATTGTCCATGACAATGGACCCCAGTTCGTCAATCAGGCTTTTCAAAGGTTCTGCGCTAAGTTCAGAATCCAGAGTGTGTCCTCAACGGCATACTATCTCGTCGCTAATGGTCTCGCAGAAGCTTTCAACAAAACCATCGGCAAACTTCTCAAGAAATTCGTCTCGAAAAGTCAACGTGACTGGGACGACAAGCTAGGTGAATGCTTATGGGCCTATCGCACAACTGTTCGAACCCCAACTAAAGCTACGCCATTTTCTTTGGTATATGGGTGTGAAGCCATGCTTCCACTTGAAATCCAAATTCCGTCTCTACGCGTCGCCTTGACAGCGGAGATGACGAAGGAGGAGAAGCATCGACAGCGACTCCAAGAATTGGAGGCCTTGGATGATAAACGTCTGCAGGCCCAACAACAGATCGAGCTCTACTAAGCCCGGATTACCAGAGCCTTCAACAAGAAAGTTAAAGTGCGAACTTTCAAGAAGGGCGATCTTGTCTTAGCCGTCAGAAGACCTATGGTGATGACACATAAGACAAAAGGGAAATTCCAGCCCAAATGGGAAGGACCATTTGTAGTAGAGTCAGTCTACTCAAATGGATCATATCACCTCATAACTGCAAATGGCGATACACTCATGATGCCGATCAATGGCAGGTTCCTGAAGAAGTACCATCCTTAATAGTACTCCTCCTCTGATCAAGTTAAAAGTACACCTCTGATCAAAACTCTAGATCCAAGAAAAGTTTCTTTCCTTCGCTAGACCACAAGCTAATCGGGCACTGGCTGCACCATGATGCATGATGTAAATATTGAGAAAGAAACTTGGGTTCTAATATTCCTATCTTCATTAACATCCGACGCCTCCGACGGCTAAGGACAGAGGAAAATGTTGGCTTCTAAGCCCAACATAAGTCTTCGACAACTTATCATGCTGAGGGGAATAGCATGGCTAGCCCAACTCAAACGGTAGTTGGTAAAGGCATCTCAAATCCGTTGACAGCTGAGGGTTTGCTAAAAATCCTTAGTGGATGTAGTTCCACCCTCTCCTCCAAAATCTCTTACCAATTCTCATACACAGAATGGTAAGTCTACAAAGTATAATCATTGCTAGGTTAACACTATACCTCTGGTAATAAAAATTTTCAATACTCCCTATTGAGTACAAACCTTATTTGTCAACTCTATATGGAGTAGTAAACCTTCAAATTTGTCAGGTTAAACTACACCTCTGACATTTTTTCCACTTGCCAATTCTCATCAATAGAATGGCAGGCCCTCAAATTGCTCATATCGCAAACCAATTTTTGTCAAGTTAACACCACACCTCTGACAAATTACTGTTAAGTTAACATTATACTTCTCAACAGTAATCAAGTCGCTGCCAAGTCCAATATTACACCTCTGACAGTCATCTTTCCTCAGACTTCCAGATTGAAGCTGAAATGAATGATGCTAAGTTTAACACTACACCTCTAGCATCCAGGTCATTGCTAAGTTTAACAATACACTTAAGGCCATGACTTTCCCTCGGACTTCCTTGTCAAAGTCGAGATGACCAATGCCAAGTTCAAAATTACACCTCTAGCATTACCCTCGCTGCTAAGTTAAAACATCACACCTATGGCAGTGATACTTTCAGTTTTCCCAAATAAAACTGAAATGCTTTTGAGTTAAGTTAATATCACACCTCTGACTCACATTCTTGTCAAGTTAACATCACACTTCTGACAAGACTACATTCAACCCGTTAAGTTAATATCACACCTCTAACGGTAAAAACTTTTCTAGATCCCCCGCGAATCTAGTCTCACTTGTTATTCTCATCAACAGAACAACAAGTCTACCTAAAAATATTGTTAGGTTAACATTACACCGTTAACAGTGTTTTCATTAGATCCCCAGCTGATCTTAATCAAGTTAATCCCTAACCTCTGATAAAAGCTCATCTTCCCTGGGGGTACAAGTCCCACCTGTCGCTTTCCTTTATAGAGTGGCAGGTCCACAAAAATTATCTTATCCCTTGTCAAGTTAATATCACACCTCTGACAGCATTGTTGAGTTCCTGAAATAGGATCTCTCTCTACAAAATTTGACTCGTTAAGATTATCATCATAATTTTGACAAGTCAAAGATTCTTTGCTTCTATTCGTCTGAAAAAAAGAGTTCAAGATAATAGAAGGAAAAAAAAGTGTCACTTTTATTTATATCCAACATATGAAAGTGATACAAAATGCTCTCTTATACAATAAGATTGAGTGTTACAATAAAGGAGTATAAAGAAGTCCCTCTCTCTCAAAGGTTGCACTCACTCCTTGAAACTTCTCACCATTCCAAGTACAAGATGTTCGGAAGGGCGCCAGAGATAGGCTGAGCACTGTGATGATGTTTGGAGGCTGATTACGTCACCATGCATGGCGTGAACATTGAAAGAGTCCACTGTTAACCAAGAACAATGGTGTTTCTTGAGGTCGAAAGGCAGCAGAATCTTCTGATTCCACCTGACCATCCGAAGTGGGGGTATGATCCTTCACCACCAGAAAGTCATCCAATGAGTATGGAGTTTTCATCGATGTCACTTCTGGGGTAGGTGAAGGGAGAATCCAAGAACATACCCACCACTATATCCACCGCCATACTCACTCTGACCATGCCATGCCAAGAAGCATGACCGGTGCATTGAATCCAAAGAGATCTTGGCGGGTATCAGGAGCCATGACTTCTTCTCCAGTGGTCGACCATCGAACAAGTTCGCCGGCCGAAATATTCTCCCAGGGGCCCAGCGAATATGAAAAAGGATGATTAAGCCTACCTGCAAGAAGCAAACAAAAATTAGAAGATCTGAAGCTTAGAATACTTCAACAGAAAAGCTAAGTGACAGTCGCAGCTATTGCTGAAAACTTCAGACGCAGGAATGACCCGCGCAGCGAACCAAAATTCTACGGCGGCAGAAACAGACGCGACCAAAGTTGTGATACACACAGAATTCGAACGCAGTCTAATTTTGCACCCGCGTCTAAAGTATGAGACGTGAAGAGAATCAGACGCGAAAATTGCCATTTCCATGTTTGATAAACAGGGATTGCTAAATTCAGGCCTGAAACCTTCGATCTGAGTTGAAATTCTTCTAAGTCAACAACCTCAGACACGAGCTCTGTAAGAAAAACTCGCGGTCCAGATACAAAAGTCTATTATACTCGTGTCCAGAGGATTCTGAGTCAGAGTTTACACTCAATCAATGTGCACTTCATCCGAAGTCTCAATGGCGCAACTTCCAAATAATGGGCGCACCAGTCAGATTTCAGGAGAAGGTCAATAAGATGAATCTCTTTAAGAGATAGCAAAACTGAAACCCAGTGGGCTGAAAATTTCATGGCAAACCAGGAAGTCATACCCACAGAATAACCCATTGAGGGTTGAACTTTCTGCATCAAGGCGCAGACATAAAGGGTGCTCAAAGAGACGCTTTTTGATCTTGAAATCACTTGACAGTGATAATTTTCCGGAGAGATTAAACAGAAGCATGAAAGCTCTGGATCATCGTCGTCCATGGGGGCAAACCCCAGATAAAGTCCTTGAAGGAAGAAGGTGGAATCTCTCAGAGCGCTTGCTCTCAAGAGAAAACAGTCTAAGCAATGGACTGTTAAAAGAAAGGGGTGAGGCCTATTTATAGGCAAACCACAAAACCCATAATTAATGGCTCGCTAATCAGAACCGTCGGCTTTAATTCCCGCACGAATGTCAAAGCCCAATAAAAGGCTGACGCGTGGACTACCGCTTCGGGAAACATCGGATAATGCGAGTCTCCAATCGTCAACGTCGACTTGACATTTAAAGATCCAACAAAATCTTTATGACAAGCTGCATGTAACGCCTGGGAAGTTACACCAAACGCAGGCCCAAGAGCCGCGTCCAGGAACTTGCGTCCCTTTCGGCGTCCTCTTTCATTCCAGTTAAGAGAACTGCGACCACGTCTCTCAGAGCGGTTCAAAGTCGTGTCCCCTCAGCAAAAGGGACCCATTCTGGGGTCGCTCTTTAAAGGTACAAAAGTCGCGTCTACCTCATGGAGTAACAGTCGCATTGTCATTCCAAAAGATGCACCTCTATAGAAGGCGCGTCTTTAAAGCAGTATCACCCCTGCGTCCACAGAACTGGCATGTAGTCCTTGCTTCTGCAATTCAGTTTAAAAGTACACTGGCACAAGCAGACGACTGTCCACCCCTGGCTCAAAGTACACCAACGGCAAACTCAAAGCATCGGGAAGGTTTAGACTGTGTATCTAGACACTCAACACGATCAATTTTGGCAGCTTCAAAGAGTTTCATAGTACACTCACGAAGACCATATTCTAAATAAGATCAAGCCCGGAGCATTGTCAGTCCAGTCATAAGGGTGAACTCAGCTAGAGTCTAAAGTATTTTGAAATCCGTCCCAGCTAACTGCAGAATGTCGAAAACTTTGGAGGGGGTTCTGTAGGCTGTCTAAAAAATCATTGAAGATGATTGGTAGTGAAAAATGCATTTTTATCATAACATTTACCATCACATTTTCATATTTATTCATTTAATTCTGCACATTTATTAATATTTTGTGATTTATTGTGTGCAGGCCTCGAGTTCTTATTTTTATAAGAAATAAAGCTTAATGAAGCCCAAAAGCCCATATCCAAGCCCAAGTCCAAGCCCAGGTGTAAAAGTGCAAAAACCAAATGTCAAATGTGCAAATACACAAGGGCCAAAGTTGCAAATACAAAGAAGAGGGAAGGATAGACTTCTATTCAACCCTAAACACTTGCGGGATGATGATAAAAGCTAAAAGAAGAGAAGGAAATTCGTGAAAAAGATTTGGGATCTAGGTAACTTGATTCCCAAGTTATATCCAAATCCAAAGATGAAGAGCCTAGATTCAATTTCTAGAAGGAAACGCCCAGATGGACGGACCAAGAGAGGCCACGCGCCAAAGCGCGTGGCATTTGGCTACAAAAGTGCCGCGTTTCCGCGGCAAATTTCCCATTTCCGCGGCATTTCTGACGAGTCTGGGGATCAGCTTTCGTGGGAGAGTTGTAACTGGACTCTAACTCCTTTTGCACCTATAAATACCCCCTGCAGTGCAACGTACAGAGCGTCCAGAGGCAGAGCAAAGGGCCAAAGTTAGGGTTTTAGGGTTTCTCTTCTTTCTTCTAGTTTTGTAATTAGGGTTTCTTTTTATTTTCAAGAGAGGGAGATGGCTATGTTGAGGGTGACACTGATGTATGCTTCTCTTCTCCATTGTTTCAAGTAATGAAGGTAATTTTTATTTTTATTTATGTCATTGCTTTACTTTTCTTTTTGTTCTCTTTTTCTTTTCTACTTTATTTCTGTTGATCTTTGATGAGCATGCAAGCGATTACCGAACCACAAGTATAACAAATTTTGGTGGTGCCAACGATATTCCATGGAGATGTTCTCCTCCTCGAGGCGTATCAATTCATACTTGCCCAAGGCTTGATGATCTAATGCGAACAGCGGACTGAGATCGATCCCATGATTTATGCGTTCAACGCCTCCGAAATAAGGTAGAAAGTGTTAGGTTTTCACATATTTTCTCCAACCAAGGTTAGTTTTCTTTTCTTTTATTTTATTTTTGTAGATTAAATCACTATCTCCCAATTCTTTCTTTTCCGATTCATTGTAAATACCACTTCCTTTCTAACTTAACTAATAAAAATAAAAACTTTAGAGAAACTTGCTTAACGCTTCCATCGCAGTCCCTCCCTGAGGATCACGACCCGCATAGCCTTGCTACAGCGGATTAGAATTGAGAACTTGCACATCCTATTCTTAAAACTAAAATACTATCTTTTGTGTGCAGGAAATCTCAGTCAAAAAATTGGCGCCGTTGCCGGGGAGGGACGGTAAGTTATTCTCTAATAAAAAAAAAATTTAATTTTTAACTAATTCTTTATTCTTTTCTGTTGCAGGTACATAGAACAGGAAACAAAAACAGAGTAGCAGCAAGGACATACAGCAATCCAGTGCCTCTGCCCTCGAAGGCAGAGCACTTGGACCTACTAATTTGCCGCGGATCCGCGGCAAAAGCCGCGATTCCGCGACAATAGTAGTGAACTACTAACCTGCTTTTCTGCAGGTTGCTCTGCATTGCAAAATTCTGATTTCTGCTGTGATTATATTTCTCTGTGATCACTCTGCAACTGCTAATTAATTCAACAGTAAATTATTTGTTGTTAAAAATAAAAATTGATTAGACGTTTGCATATTAGGCACGTGTCTTTTCAATTACTTTAATTTACTGTTGAAGAGTGCTGGAGCAAGGTACGTACGCATTGCATGTAGAATAGGACTCATCTCTTGGTTGATTTTCTGCTGTGAGTGAATTCTATCTATTTATCTTGTACACTTGCACTAATTCATCTTAAGGGCATAACCCATTAACAAGATAAGGTGGGGATTTCATCACCCTTCCTTAGCCCAAAAATCATATCCAAAGCACTCACTAACCCAAGCCTAACATAAAAATTAGTAGACGTTGGCCCTAGGGACATCTCAGACTCAATAGGAGATTATCCTAAGGGGGAACAGTGCTGGAAGTTGACTCTTGCCAAATCAGTGTCTAGGAAGGGGATTGAGGACCGAAAGCCCAAAGTGTGGTGGTTATTTAATTAAGGAACGTCTTTGACGGAAAACCTCCCACCACTCTTGCCCCGACCTGGCTGATTAACTTGTGATCAAAGTCTACACTCTACCTCCCGTGGACAGTCTAACCAGTTAGGAGTCGTCTAGGTCTAGGTCTACCCTAACTTAGGTTAGAAATTTTTCTTTTTTGTTTGTTTTTTTTTCTTTTGTTTGCTTTGTGTGATATGGCCTATAACAATAATTTTTTCAATTTTAATGAGGATCCATATTATACACCAACCTCTTTTTCGGATATTACCAACCCGGCATATCATAACTCTAACCAACCTAGTGTGCCAGATTGGTCTTATCCGAATCATTACATGCCCCAGTCCCAATACTATGAATAAGATTGGAATAATCATCACTACTCTTCACAGAGTCAATGGGGATTCAACACCCCTGAGCCATATGGTCAACCACCTGTTCAACCATTATCTTCATATACGTCTTTTCCCACATCACCAAGGTTTCAGTCCTCCATTGATCTATTCGATGGGTTAGAAGAAAAAGTGGATCGGTTGCAAGATACAATGAATGATCAAATTTCTAGACTTTCAAACATTCTTGAGCATCTTGATAGGAACCAAGAATCATTCTGTTTAGAAGACCTTGATCAAAATTCAATTTCATCACATCAATATGAACTTGCTCAATCCCAATCCTTGGACAAATTGGCTAGTTTTAATTTCAATGAGATTGAATTAGATTATGAATGTGAACCCGATCCCCAACTTTGCAATTCAGTTTCCATCTTCGAATCTATGTTGACTCCAGTATCCTTACCCAATTTGGACCAATTTTCTGAGCCAACATTTATTCCCATACCCATAGATCATGAAATTGAATCACCCATTTTTGATGATCATATTGAACTTGACCAATTGTGCAATTTTGAAAGTCCCATGGAAAAATGGCAAGTTCCCATTTTTATGAGATTGAAACTAATGAGATATGTGACCTAGATTCCCAAATCTATGATCAAGTTCAAATTCCCGAATCATTATTGACTCCTGTTTTGTTACCTGACTTAGGTAATATTTTAGAGTCAGTTTTGATTCCCACACCTATCATTCCTGAACTTGAATCACCAACATTGAGTCACATTCCATTGTGGGAAAATGATTGTAGACTTGAGTTTCAATTTCTTGACTTGGACCCACTTCTTGATCCTAGCCCGACTCCTGAACCTTTACTTGATTTGAGTTTCTTTCCTGAGTCGGTATTAGATCCTGAACCTATCATTCTTGAGTCCAAGTCAACCATTCTACCAAGTCACATTCTTTTGTTGGACATAGGTATAGACCATGACTCTGTGATGATTTTTCAGGACTAGTCATGTAAAGGGAGTAAGTTTCACGAGAGGATCTTCCATGATCCTATTCATTCTGGGGACTGTAAATATGTAAATAAAAAAAAGGTCAATAAAGGTAGGTCCCGTGAACTACCACGTTATCTTGTTTGGGCCGCATTTCGTGGACCAATTAGACCACCACCGGAACCACCACCTTAAGGTAACTTCCGCCTTCCCTTGTTCTGTTTCATGCATATATGCATTCATTCATACATTGAGGACAATGCATGAGATAAGTGTGGGGGTGGGCTTTACTAACATACTAACATAGGTAGAAACTAACAAAAATTTGCTAAAAAAAAAAAAAAAATCTGAAAAAAAATTTTTTAAAAAAAAAATGTTATAAAAAGGAAATATTTTGACTTATTTTTTGAAAGAAATCTAAGTTAGTTTTAAGGATTAGGAAAATCATGATTAGGATTTCTAAAAACTTGGTCAAAATAAATAAATTGTCTAATTTTTAGGTATAGGAGAAGAAATTGAATAATTAATTAGTCTTGATTTTTACCTTAATGAAGTATGCATACCAATGCATATCTAGGATTCTAAGACAAAGACCTTGTGCCTCATAAAAAAAGAAAAAAGAAAAAAAAAGGAAAAAAAAAATTCACCAATTAAGCTGATACATGTGCCTCAAGAAGCATAAGTATTCATGCCTAAAGGTGAGTAAATAAAATAAAGTCCTTAGTTTTGGGGCCTAGTTCACTCGAATTTGAGTCCGCGGGGTGTTTTCTCACCTGGTGCCCTAAAGCCAACCGATTTGGGAGTCATCGACTTTAAGTTCGCTACATGGGTGGATTAGAAAGCCTAATAAAACTAAGAATATGAGATATGTATTAACACATCTAAGAGTCAATTAGTTAGGTATGAGGGCCTCAAGAAGCCTTGATGCTTACATGAAAGAAAATTAGATGAGTTATACATATTAAAAAAAAAAAGGAAGAGAAAAAAATTAAAGAGGCATGAGAGTCCAAGTTAAGGAATTCCTAGCTAAGTTACAAGGATGCATATGATTTTGGTAACGAAAAAGACTATATTAGAAGTTCAATTTTGACCCTTACCTAAAATGAAAACAATTTACTTTATAAAGACTAAGTCTAAGAATGAATAAAAATGAGGATCCTAAAACTTATAGACTACTTAGTCTCTTCAAATATAATTCAAATATTTTCCTTTTTATGGATTTTGTGGGTGCAATCCGCTGAAAACCCTCACGAGACAACACTCGTCCTCTAGGGTAACCTAGAGGTTTAACGGCTTGTTGCACGTGCTAAGTGCAATCGTGATTCCTACGAAAGTGAGTTAGGTTAGATTAATTTTTCTTTTTCTTTGTTTTTACTCGAGGACGAGCAAAAAGATAAGTGTGGGGGTGTGATTGGTAGTGAAAAATGCATTTTTATCATAACATTTACCATCACATTTTCATATTTATTCATTTAATTCTGCACATTTATTAATATTTTGTGATTTATTGTGTGCAGGCCTCGAGTTCTTATTTTTATAAGAAATAAAGCTTAATGAAGCCCAAAAGCCCATATCCAAGCCTAAGTCTAAGCCCAGGTGTAAAAGTGCAAAAACCAAATGTCAAATGTGCAAATACACAAGGGCCAAAGTTGCAAATACAAAGAAGAGGGAAGGACAGACTTCTATTCAACCCTAAACACTTGCGGGATGATGATAAAAGCTAAAAGAAGAGAAGGAAATTCGTGGAAAAGATTTGGGATCTAGGTAACTTGATTCCCAAGTTATATCCAAATCCAAAGATGAAGAGCCTAGATTCAATTTCTAGAAGGAAACGCCCAGATGGACGGACCAGGAGAGGCCATGCGCCAAAGCGCGTGGCATTTGGCTACAAAAGTGCATCGTTTTCGTGGCAAATTTCCCATTTCCGCGGCATTTCTGACGAGTCTGGGGATCAGCTTTCGTGGGAGAGTTGTAACTGGACTCTAACTCCTTCTTACCTATAAATACCCCCTGCAGTGCAACGTACAGAGCGTCCAGAGGCAGAGCAAAGGGCCAAAGTTAGGGTTTTAGGGTTTCTCTTCTTTCTTCTAGTTTTGTAATTAGGGTTTCTTTTTATTTTCAAGAGAGGGAGATGGCTATGTTGAGGGTGACACTGATGTATGCTTCTCTTCTCCATTGTTTCAAGTAATGAAGGTAATTTTTATTTTTATTTATGTCATTGCTTTACTTTTCTTTTTGTTCTCTTTTTCTTTTCTACTTTATTTCTGTTGATCTTTGATGAGCATGCAAGCGATTACCGAACCACAAGTATAACAAATTTTGGTGGTGCCAACGATATTCCATGGAGTTGTTCTCCTCCTCGAGGCCTATCAATTCATACTTGCCCAAGGCTTGATGATCTAATGCGAACAGCGGACTGAGATCGATCCCATGATTTATGCGTTTAACGCCTCCGAAATAAGGTAGAAAGTGTTAGGTTTTCACATATTTTCTCCAACCAAGGTTAGTTTTCTTTTCTTTTCTTTTATTTTTATAGATTAAATCACTATCTCCCAATTCTTTCTTTTCCGATTCATTGTAAATACCACTTCCTTTCTAACTTAACTAATAAAAATAAAAACTTTAGAGAAACTTGCTTAACGTTTCCATCGCAGTCCCTCCCTGAGGATCACGACCCGCATAGCCTTGCTACAGCGGATTAGAATTGAGAACTTGCACATCCTATTCTTAAAACTAAAATACTATCTTTTGTGTGCAGGAAATCTCAGTCAGAAGACAAGTCATCAAAAGCAGAATCCCAAACTCCAGACGCAGGGCTAATCACAGCCCCACTGCAGCATCAAGACATGAGGGTCGAAACCCGCGTCTCAGCTAGCACTGCAGCATCAAGGCGCGAGGGTTGAAACCCGCGTTTCAGCCAGCACTTCAGCATCAAGGCGCGAGGGTCGAAACCCGCGTCTCAGCCAGCACTGCAGCATCAAGACGCGAGGGTCGAAACCCGCGTCTCAGCAACATTGCAGCACCAAGGCGCGAGAGTCGAAACCCGCGTCTCAGCCAGCACTGCAGCACCAAGGCGCGTGGGTCAAAACCCGCGTTTCAGTTATAACTTCCCTAGTTATGGGGTCAATCACCACCCACATAATGAGGAAGTTAACCCCCATTGTGGAGTATTTTTAGGGGGCACGTTCACCCCTGAAACCTCTATAAATAGCCCCGTTGCTATGGAAAAGGGGTCGGCGAATTCAGATCAGAGAAATCAAGGAGAAGAACTTGACTTGAGAGCTCCCACAGAGAAGGAAAGAGAGTTCAACTCTTCAAGTAACTTGCTGCGTACAAGTTAATCTTTGCCTACAATCTCTTTGAGATTCCTGGTCGACAGAGCTGTGTTACTCCGTCCACCAGCCGAAGAGAAGATCCCCAAAAGTTCCTGACGTTCACCCGGTCAATGGAAAACAAGATTCACTTTCCACCGCCACCTGAAGAACCCAGCATTAAACAAAGGGAGGATTCAAGATTCAATATCCTCCCTCCCTTGTAACTGGAGTATAAGTCCATTGTAATCTTTCAATTGATTCAAGGAAACTTTACACGAATTTTTCTCTGTGGAAACACACTTCTGCATCAGTCAGAGCTTGAAAAATATCTTTAAAGATATAACAGCTCTTGGTGGGGTGCCCTAGCATCCTATGATACAGGCAGTAGTTGGGATTGTCGGTCTTGCTGACTTCCTCAGGACGTCTAGCTTTAGGAAGCTTCAATCTGTTGCTCTTGTTGAGTAACTTGAACAACGAATTGACGTGTTCATCCTTGAAGGAGTACTGTTTGTTGGCGAGTGGCTGACTTGAAGAACCACCTCCTCTGGTCGTCTAAGGTGTGACGGGCGATTTCGTCTCTGTCGCCAATGTATCCTTCTTTTTCGATTGGAAAGACACTCCTGGCATGCGCCTTGTCGATTTTTTGGGTCTTGGCTTGTTATCTTCCGCCCTAACCCTGAGATAATTTCTTCGGCCTGTTCACCTTGCTGGACCAATTACTTCCAGGTACGGCTTTCTGCAACTCCTATTTGAGCTAGGAGTGAGGTTTACAAATTGTGGTGGCATGCTTCTATCAGGGTGGCCTGGGTCATACCACTAGGACATCAGAGTACCATATTCTGAAATCTTTCCACAAATGCTTTGACTGACTCTCCCTTGCGTTGCATCTGGCTAGGAGAGTAGGCATTGTAATCTTCCAGTCATCTTCGAAGAAGCGTGTAAGGAAGAGCTTCTCCAAATCACCCCAGTTTTTAATGGAGCCTTCTGGGAGTTTCATGAACCATTCAAAGGCAAGCCCTTTTAGAGTGCCGATGAACAAACGTGCCAAGATGGCATCATTATCTACTACATTCCCTGTTTGAGACTTGAAGTAGTAGATATGTTTGTTCGGTAACCCTTTGCCATCAAAAGCCTGTAGGGTCAGAGCTTTGAACTTAGGAGGGTACGAAATGAGGTCCTACTGAGCCGGATATGGCCGGACCACTCCTGCTTCTTGGAGGCCTTTTCGGTTGGTAAGGGCTTCCAGACGCTGCTCCAATTGATTCATTCTTTTAAAATGAGTGCCCCCATTCTCTGGATTACCTTCCTCTTTAGATGAGGATTTAGACAGCTCGGAATTGAATTGCCCCTTCTCCTCGATATGTATGGAGGACGAGCTTTCTCCTTCCTTCCATTTGCCTTTAGACTTCTTAGAAGAAGCTTTGCATCTGACTTTTTCTTACCCTCGAGCAATTGTGCAAGCATCTGCTTGAGGGTATCAGTAGATTCTTATTGGGCGCGAATCATATCGAATTGTTCTCTCTAGATCTGGGCTTGTTGTTCTAAACGCCTGGTCGTCTCCTCGGGAGTGTTTGTCATGTACGCAAAGGCTTCATTCTCTATAAAAGAGTTTGAGGCCTGGATTCCGCAATGGCGGAGTATGACTCACTTACTTCAATGCCCCAGGGTAGGGCACTATAGTCGACCGGGGCTATCGCAACAGTCCGAGTGCGAGTATGCCGGTACACTCCTTCTGGTTCCGTGTTAGACTCATCAGAGCTAACCGCTGGTTATTTTCCCCTAATTTTGCTTGCCATGTTGCAGTGACTTCAGGGTACTCCATGTCAGAGAAGGCTCCCCTTCTATGGGAGCGATGCCTCTTGGCTGATCGGGAGATCGAGCTCAATCGTTCGAATACCGACTGCTTGCTTACATGTGAGCTGCAGCGACATTCAGAGAGCATTGCCGTGATAAGCCGTTCACAGCAACAAGATGGAGTGATCTGATTAGCACTCCTTTTCTTTGTCAAGTAATCTCTTAGATCAGTCAGAAGAGGACCAAAGAGATTAGCCTTGGGTTTCCGAGGGCTTTTCAGCTACTGAGAGCCATCCTTGTGTTGCGAAGCTGAGACGCAGGGTTCTGAGATGCGAAGCTCACGTTCTGTAAAATAGACGCAGCTTTCGCATTTGGGCTTCAAGGTGCAGGCCTCGCGTCTTTGCTAAGGAGAGATGCGGACCTCACACAGCTGATCGGCGCATTTGGCTAGCGACACTTGAGAAACGCAGGCCTTTTGGGTCCCGCGTGTAGCTGTAGAGACGCGGGTCTCGTGTCTGTGAGGAGAGGTACGGACCTCGCGCTGCTGAACGTCGCGTTTGGAACATGAAGCTTCAGGAACGCAAGCCTTCTGAGCTTCGCATATAGGTCTCCAAATGCGGACTTCGCGCGTCTGACATGGTTCAGAAGAGATCGGGCTTGAGCCTCGCGTTCTGTACCCATTGGGCAGATTGCTGGACAGATAGTTGTTCCAGCTTCTTGCATCTGTAGTTGACGCGCACGTCATCTTTGTCAACGTTCGGCATTCCGGTTACTCCGTACGGGTTATTGGGAACCCCCAGTAACCTGAAGCTGAGGAAGAAGACGGGCGTGGGTAGGCTGAACGCCAACAATGTTGGCCTTGCGGGTCTCGTGGGAAACATTTATGCGGGCCTTACGTATGATACATCCGGCCGCGATGTTCTCTGCATAGACCGCATTCAAGGAAGCCTTTGAAGGGACCTGAGAGCGGATCTCTGAGGCGGTACTACCGCGCCCTAGGACTCTTGGAGCCGGAAGAGAGAAACTCTTCATACTTTGCCTGGTCGAACTCCACGACAAGCGATTCGACCATTTTTCCATGTAGGTGATGTCACCTTGTGCTACGACTTGCTCATCAGTAGAGAAAGTAGTCCCCAACGGAGTTGCCATCTCTTATTTGGGGTCAAAAAATTGAAAATACGAGTCATAAAATTTCCTTGAACCAATGAAAAATTACAACAGATCAATAATCCGATTACAAGAGAGGGAAGATATTCAAGCCTCAAATCTTTCCTTTGTTTAGTGTTGGCTTCTTGATGTAGCGATGAAAAGTGAATCTTATTTTTTGTTGACCGGGTGAACGTCACAATCTCTTGAGAATCTTCTCTTTGGACGGTGGACGAAGTAACACAGCTTCTGTCCAACAAAAATCTCAAAGAGACTTTAGGGAAGAAACTTGAACTCAGCAAGTTGTTAGAAGAGTTTTTCTCTTTATGTATTTCTCAGCTGGAGATTCTGGTCTATCTATGGTTTACAACCAAAGTTCTTCTGACCAAAACTTTTTGACCTTTTGCCACCAAAAGATTTTCGCCCCTTTGCTCAATAACGAACTGAGCTATTTATAGGGGTTTCAAGGGTAAAATTATCCCCCAAAAATACTCCATAATGAGGGTTAACTCCCTCATTACGTGGGCAGTAATTGACCCCGTAATGAGAGTAGTTATAACAGAGATGCAGGCTTTGAGCCTCGCGTTTTGTGTTCGAGGTAACGCTTAAGAAACATGAGCTTCAAGTTCTGTGTTAAACTTTATGTGAGACGTGGGCTTCAGGTTTTACGTCTAGGTATTGCATGGATGTCTGAGACGCAAGTTCCAAGCTCTGCATCTTGGCCATTGCAGTGAGATAGAGATGCGGGTTTCGACCCTTGCGTCCTGGTACTACAGTGGTGCTGAGACGCGGCTTTCGAGCTCTGCGTCTTAGTTTTTGTAGTAACATTAAGATACGAATTTCAGCCTTCGTGTCTTGGTGCTACTCTAGTGACTATGCTGTCTTGTGTCTGAAGTTTGGATTCTGCTTTCTGATGACTTGACCCCAGTGATTTTTGGAAAGTCTACAAGGGTATATTGGATCATCTGAAGTGAGTTGTATTCAGGTTGATCCGGGATCCACGTTGAGCATTATGCCTCACAGGGTTATGCAACATTTGAAAATTCCCACCTACCGATTAAGCACCGCTAGGACAACCATCTATGGCTTCAACGCTAATGGTACGCGCCCGATGGGGAAAATCAAGCTCAGACGTCAAATTGGGCACCTGAGATCCGAGGTGACATGTTATGTCATTGACGCTGAAACCTCATATAACTTGTTGCTGGGATGACCTTGGATTCACCACAACTCGATCGTCCCGTCCACTCTTCATCAAGTAATGAAGTATGTTGATGAAGATGAAAAAGTGAGAACATTGATTGCTGAAAGGCATCCATTCAAGGGAGTCAAGAATTATTTTATTGATTTATTACTCTATCAGGATTCTCTTGAGGCTGATGAGAATCCACACCCGGAAGAACCCGACTTTGGCAACGAAGTTGATACGGAGCCAGAAGAAGATGAGTGTCTTTGGAAAATAAATCTCCTTGTAACGAGCATTGATAAGTTTGATCTCAATACCTTCACCAATATTGAAGGCGAGTGGTTTATCAATTAAAATCTAGATCTGGCTTACTTTTCTGCATTTGCCTCTGATTCTGTACTGTCAGACACCAATACTGACATAGACAGTAATCCTTGTTCAGCAATGAATACTCTGACACCATTGTGTGCACCAATAAAGTCATCCCTTATGATACGCGAAAAGATAAGAGACACATTCAATGCTCTCTTTGAAGTACCAGCCAAGCGGGAAGGTCAAAAGCCAATTCTATTTGGAAGAATTGAGTCAGAGCCCATAGCTTATGAAAGCTCAGGGGACAATTCTGAATCTCCATAATTTTTCCATTATGGACAAAAGTCATGTCACCTGATGGAAAGAATGGGTATGATCTTACCGAAGGATCGGTCCTTAATTTTGTTAAAGGAAAGCAATCACTACTTTGTTCATTTGTACCAAAAGGCAAAGACCCCGATTACTATCACAAGACCCAAAGAGGACTCGGTTATATATCTTCACCAGTCTCATTAAATTCTGAGTCTGAAGAAGAGGTCTATCATGATAGCTCATTAGCAACATCGTCATGGGACTCAAATGTCAGCATCGACGGTATCTTCAAAAGTCTCTTAGTGAATATGGTATCAACCAGCCATTTAGAAGATGATGGAGAAGATTCTGTTGAATCTGAAAAACTGATCCAGTCGGACTTGATCCATGAATTAAATACTTAAATACTCTTTGGGATGTACGCTTTGAACAAAGCGAACCACCTACTGAGGATAAAGTGACTCAGATAAATCTTGAAGGTGAGGCTAACTCCAAGCCTATTTTCATACGTGAGAGCTTGTCACCTTCTGAGAAAGAAGACTTAATACATCTCATATGAGAGTATAAAGATTTCTTTGCTTGGAATTATGAGGACATACCCGGGTTCGTCCGTAGTTTGCTATGCATCATCTCAACATTAATCTGGACGCCAAGCTAGTCAAACAACAACAATGACGGTTCCGTCTTGAGATCATGGAAGCAATCGAATCAGAAGTCAAGAAGCCCATAGACTCTGGGTTTGTCAGGAAAGAGCAACATCCTGATTAGGTGACCAACATAGTTCTTGTTCCCAAGAAGAATGGAAAGATCTGGATTTGCATCGACTACCGCTATCTAAATGCCACTTGTCTAAAAAACGAACTATCTCTTCCGATCACAGATGTTATGATTGACAATACAGATGGTTTTGAGAGGATATCTTTTATGGATGACTTCTTAGAGTATAATCAAAAAAAAATGTACCTTGATGATGAAAAACACACATCTTTCAAGACACCTTTGGGAGTATACTGCTACACAGTAATGCACCTTGGCTTGAAGAACCCTGGTGCAACCTATCAACGCGCTATGAATGCGATCTTCCATGAGCATATACGAAAAATTATAGAATGCTACATCGGCGATATCACTGTGAAAAGTCGTACAAAGGCGACCATCTCATAGACCTGAAGAGAGTGTTCGACATCATACGGGCTCATCAGTTGAAGATGAACCCAACCAAGTCCTCCCTGGGGGTAGGCAGTGGCAAATTTCTTAGATTTGTCATTACATCCAAAGGAATTCACCTGGATCTGTAAAAGGTCCGCGCCATCCAAGAGATGCAACCTCCAAGAAATCTTAAGAAACTCAAAGGCTTACAAAGTCAATTGGCATATATTCAGAGATTTATATCAAATCTTTTAGGGTGCTGCCAACCCTTCATTAAATTAATGAAAAAGGGAGTCTCATTCGTTTGGGACAGTGCTTGTCAACAAGCATTTGAAGAGATCAAGGAGTATCTCATGCACCCTCCCGTCTGGTAGCTCCAGTATCAAAAAAAACCTTTTTCGTTATATGTTTGAGCTACAGATCATTCCTTAGGAGCTTTACTAGCTTAAAACAATGATCAAAATCATGAACAGATAATCTACTACTTGAGTAGAACAATGATCGGGGCGGAGCATCGTTATAACTGTATCAAGAAGGAATGCTTAGCGTTAGTTTTTGCCACCCAGAAGATGAGACACTACCTTATAGGGCAACACATTCATGTCATCTCCAGAGTTAATCTTTTGCGATTGCTCATGACAAGACCATCTTCGCTGAATTATAAATTAGCAAAATAGGCTATACTGCTCTCACAATACGAACACAATTCTGCCACAAAAGGCGATCAAAGGTTAAGCTATAGCAGATTTTCTGGCCGATCATCCAGTTCCAGGAACTTCAAAACTTTATGATGATCTTCCAGATGAGATTTCAGAAGTTAACTTGATCAATGTCTCCTCAGAAGAACAAATGTGGCAACTATTCTTCGACGGAGCATCAAGGACAAGTCCTGAGGGAAATATCATTGCAGGTGTGGGGGTAATACTTATTTTCTCACATAATTACGTGTTCCTTCATGCATTCTCATTAACTGAGCCGTATTTCAATAATATTTCAGAATACAATGCTCTCTTGATTCGGATGCAACTTACTGAAGAGATTGGAATCAAAATTCTCAAAGCATATGGTGACTTAAAGCTCATCGTCAATCAGATTCGCGGGGAATATGAAGTCCAACATGAAGACTTGGTTCCCTATCACAACGCAATCATTGATATGGCAGAGAAGTTTAAAAACTTCCACATTGACCATGTACCGCGTCAGCAAAATGCGCATGCAGATGCACTGGCGTCCCTTGATGCTTCATTGGCCCTTCCAGCCGGAGCCACGGAGAGAGTACTTGTCTATAGTCGTGATTTGTATTGTTGCAAATTTGCCCTTGATGACAGTAAAATTCCAAGAGAAACCTTTAAGTTAAAAAGATTCTTAAGACTTCAACAAGTCTGGAATCTTGGGATTGGTGATTCCCTTACATAGGCCACGTTTTATATGGCATATTGCCTGACGACCCTAAAGAGGCAGCTGCCATCAGAAGGAAAGCTCCTCAGTTCTATCACAAAGCGATCACGTGAACATTGTATCGCCGGTCGTATGATGAAATCTTACTCTGATATCTTTCACACAAAGAGGCACAGGTGGCGCTCAAACAAGTTCATGACGATATGTGTGAAGCTCACCAACCTGAACCTAAGCTTGGAGGCCGATTTTGAAAACTTGGCTACTATTGGCCGAAGATGATCTCTGACTCCATTGCCTATGCTAAGGGATGCCATGCCTGTCAGATCACGGTGACTTCATCCATCAAGCACCGGGACATCTTCATCCAACATCCTCTTAATGGCTATTTGAGATGTGGGGAATGGACGTTATCGGACCCATCAGCCCTCCAACATCCAAAGACATTGCTTCACCTTGGCCATAACTGATTATTTCCCTAAATGGGCAGAAGCTATTCCCCTGAAGGAAATAAAGGCATCAAACGTGATCAAGTTCATCAAGCATCACGTACTCTACTGCTTCGGTGTACCCCGATGAGTTGACCATGATAAAGGACCTCAATTTGTCCGCCAAGCATTCCAGAGGTTCTATAATAAATTTAGAATCCAAAATGTGCTATCAACAACATATTATTCAGCTGCCAATGGTCTTGCAGAAGCCTTCAACGAGACTATTGGAAAGCTACTCAAGCAGTTTGTCTCAAAACAAACGTGACTGGGACGACAAATTAGGTGAATGCATATGGGTTTTCCGCACAATGGTGAGGACTCTGAAAAAGACCATGTCGTTTTTCTTGGTACACAGATGTGAAGCTATATTTCCACTGGAGATCCAAATCCCATCCCTCTGAGTTGCCTTGACAACTAAGATGACGGACGAAGAGAAGCATCGATTGCGCCTCCAAGAGTTAGAAGCTTTAGACGTAAATGTCTGCAAGCCCAACAACAAATCGAGCTCTATCAAGCCTGAATTTCTAGAGCTTTCAATAAGAAAGTCAGAGAACGAATTTTCAAGAAAGGCGATCTTGTCTTAGCTGTCAGAAGACCCATGGCTATGACTCATAAGACGAAAAAAATTTCATCCCAAATGGGAAGGACCAATTGTAGTAAAGTTAGTCTACTCAAATGGAGCATACCGCCTTATAACTCCGGACAGTGATATGCTTATGAAGCCGATCAACGACAGATTCTTGAAGAAATACTATTCTTAGAGGGACTATTCTCATGATCAGGTTAACATTACACCTCTGATTGAAGCTTCACCCTGATCAATAAGATGGATTAGGTTTGAAATCCAAGATATTTGGAAGAGCACCAAAGAAGAGTTTCTTCCTTCAACGGATCACATCACGGTCGATCGATGCTGAGCCGACCGAACATTATTGGCATTGTGATGCATGATGTTAATATTGAAGAAAAAAGTTAAAACATTGGTTTTAGCTTTGTCACTTTTCTCATGATCTTGTTAACATTACACCTCTGATCGAAGCTTCACCCTGATCAATCAAATAGATTATGGTTTGAGATCAAGATGTTTGGAAGAGCGTCAAAGAAGAGCTTTTTCCTTCAATGGATCACGTCACGATCGATCGATGTCGGACCGAATGAACATTATTGACATCATGATGCATGATGTTAATATCGAAGAAACAAAGTTATAAACTTTGATTTTAGCTTTGTCATTTTTCTCATGATCAAGTCGACATTACACCTCTGATTAAAGCTTTACCTTGATCAATCAAATAGATTAGAGTTTGAGATCCAATATATTTGAAAGAGCGCCAAAGAAGAGCTTCTTCCTTCAATGGATCACATCATGATCCATCGACACCGAGACGACTGAACATTATTGACATCGTAATGCGTGATCTTAATATCAAAAAAACAAAGTTAGAAGCTTTGGTTTTAGCCTTATCACTCTCTTATGATCAAGTTAACATTACATCTCTGATCGAAGCTTCACCCTGATCAATCAGATGGATTAGGGTTTGAGATTCAAGATGTTTGGGAGAGCACCAAAGAAGAGCTTCCTCCCTCACCGGATCACATTACGGTCGATCGACGCTGAGCCGATCGAACATTAGTGACATTATGATGCATGACGTAAACATTAAAGAAAAAGATAAAGACAAAATGTCAGTCTTTAGCTTTGTCACTTTTCTCTAGTATATAGACATGCACCTATCTTCAACTTAGAAGAATAGGTCATATTTTGAAGTTGAGCATGCCTAAACAACAGTTTAGGCACTCTTCTTTATGATCATTCCTTTTGATCCGGAAGAATGGCTTATCTATCCTGACTTTTTCATATGTAATGGTGGCATACCTCCCTGCTCTTGTTCGATCGATCAAAGCTCGATCCAACAACAAAGGATCCGAATAATGATGGTGAATTTGAATGAGTTTATCTGATGACTTATCAAGCTAAACTTATTGAAGAAGGTTCATGATACATTTTTGCAGAACCTTTCCACTGTTTTTACATTCATATCAAGAGGTGGTAACCAATTGAATGGAGGATCAAATGAGTTTATCTAATGGCTTATCAAGGCAAACCCATTGAAAAAGGTTCATGACGCATTTTTCTAAACCTTTTCACTATTTTCACATTCATATCAAAAGGTGGTAACTGATCGAATGGAGGATTAAATGAGTTTATCTGATGGCTCATCAAGCCAAACTCATTGAAGAAGTTTCGTGATGCAATTTTATAGAACTTTTTCATTGTTTCCACATTCATATCAAAATGTGACAACCAAATGAGGATCAAAAAGGACTCCACGAGGAGGCTAATCTCCAGATAAAACTCCTGCGAAATTCATGTCTAACTCTATGGCCTCTAGTTTATTTGCAGGAGGCACACTACACTACATCCAACGCCTCCGATGGTTAAAAGATAGAGGAAACAGTTGGCATTTAAGCCCAATAAAAAACCTTGACAACTCATCATGCTGAGGAGTTATTAGGAAAGGAAGAGGACTTTTTGGAGAGGGAGCCAGAGAAGAGAAAGAGAAACTTTTGATTGAGAGCAGAGAATTCTCAACCTAAAAGTATCTTACTTTCTTCTTGCTTTTTCAGAAGGAGAAATCAGTGGACTTTAAATACTTAATATGTTAAAAACAGAGCTCCCTCTTGATTGATTTTTAAGAGCAATACCAAAGAAAAGCATGCCATTCAGCCGGTCAACGGAGAACAAGAAACACTATCCATTGCCACACGAAGAACCCAACCTTAAACAAAGGGGAGAACCAGTTATTTTTCCCTCTTTTGTAATCAGAATTATTCCGTTGTAATTTTTCATCCATTCATAGAAATTTTCCTTCACGCTATTTTTCGATTAAACATGTACATCATCTTTTTCTATCAGTTTCAGTAACTTAAAACCCCGATTGACACGTGTAGTAGGCGTAGTATGGGATGCGTCTATTACAGGTGGCAATTGGTGTTCGTTGACAAAAAAATAATAATGAATTGTCCATAATATGCTATGACTGGTTGTATTCACCGATACATGTATGTTATGATAGATATCTAACTATGCTCATGACCTGACATATGATTGTATAACAGACTGGTTATATTACTCTGTAAATTATGTACTGCATATTATATTAATACTGAGGGTATGCTGATTGATAGTACGTTGTATTGTTCTCTTCTTTTATTACAGTTCTATTCTTGTTATTTATCATTCAGTACATTTCATATTAGTAACTTAGTATGCTCACATTATATGCACATGCACCATCCCCTTTATTTTCACACACTCATTGGGAGTTCTGACTCCCTGGATTTGCACATCTAAGTCTTGGTTGTTCTCTTTACTGATTAGGTATTTCTTGAGGATCATATTCGAGACGAGGAGTCGGAGAACCTTTCTACTCGATTCGAGTATTTTTGTTTATCTTGTCCCTGTCGTTCCTTGATTCTTATATACATCAGTTTCAGTTGTTATTCCTTTGCTATATTCATCTGTTATTATGTGTGAATATCTATATATGTTATTGCAGTGATATTGATTTATCATAGTAGATTTTTATGGCTTGTTCAGGTTACTTTAGGCTTAGCGCGTATATATGAGGTATTTTCCTTGCATATATGTGTCGCCGACTCTCGTCGCATTTCTGCTCCAATGTATTTTGGGAAACAGAGCGTGATAGGATTTTCTTAGTATCAAAGTCAGGTTCGCAATGAAAAGGATCTAGTTCTTACCCGTGACCTGAGACAAGTTATATTTACACTGCAATAAACATATAATATTCACACGATGATTTGAGTCCACTTGGAAATTGATCATCCTCCCTTTAGATATCCATCTCTTTGATGTTTTGATATCCCTATTTTCAACTTTTCTTCTAGAGTACTTTGGGTTCCATCTTAATTCTTATTCTTCTTCTCGATTCTATTTCCCGATATTGTCTCTTGGAATCGATCACTCCATTTTGAAGCTGGTACCAAAGATTAGAGCGCGCAGCGAAAGTGTGGTGACCCATGATGCAGTAGAAGCAATGTGAAAGTTTTATCTTCTCTCTTAATTTGATTTTTATCATTCTCTACTTTATTAAAATTTTGAGGACAAAATTTTATAAGGTAGGTAGAATGTAATACCCATATTTTGTAATACATGATTTAAAATAACACTAGTGTTTTTAATACATGTATATATATATTTTGTATTATGAAATTAATTATTATCTAGTGAGATTATTTTTAATTGTTATGAATTACTAATATCATTATTAACTATTTTAGATTGTTATTAGTATGTAATTGTTATTGATTATTATTGTTCTAATTGTTATTATTACTTCTATTATTATTATTGTTATTTTCTTCCTCTTCCATCTTCTTTTCCTTTTATTTTCTTTAGCCCAATTCTCTTTCATTTCTTTCCTTTTTTCATTGAGCTCAGCCCATCTTTTACTCTTTTCATTTCATTTTCCTTTTTCCTGATTCCCTGGCCCAAGCCCTAATCCTAAACCCATTAATACCACTCCCTATATAATCTTCTCTAAACCTAACTCTAACCCTAAACTAATCCATCCCTCCTTCTACACCGTCGCCCTGCCACCTCCACTCCTTCCCCATTGGCTGCGGACAGCCCCCATACCCTGACCACTCCACAACAGCCCCCATCTCCCTTCGCTGCCGGAGACCCGCGCCAATACCAAGAAGCACCCCGGGCCATCACCCTGCATATCACATCCCCACCTCCTTCTCTTATGGCAGCCAGGCTGGGCTCCAATCCAACCTCCATGCACCTCCCAGGTTGCCTCCTCCCCCAACAACCCCAACTGAGCTTTACCTACCTGCAGGTCCTCCTCTCCCACATCCTGGTCATGCCTTCCCCTCTCCCACGGAGCCCCACGGCCTCTTGCCTCATCGCTGGAGCACTCCTCCTCTACTCCTGTGAGCCATCGACATCCTCCATGAGCTCCGCCATCGATGGCCTTCTCCCCCTTGCCTCCCCTTGTGTGAGTGTTCTCCCTTCTCTCTCTCTCTAATTATATGTGTATATCAATGTTTATGTGTCTCCAGTGTGTGTGGTATAGATATAAATGTGTGTTGGTATGTTGGTGTGTATTAATGATGTGTGTATGCGTGCGTGATGTGTGCATTTATGTGTGTGTGTGTGTGTCTGTGTGTTTATGTATCTGTGTGAATATATGTGGGTGTGTGTGTTAATGTGTATGCATGTGTGTGTGGATGTGTACGTGTGAGTTGTATACATGTATGTATGTCGTGTGCATGTGTGTATGGGTGAATATCAGTGCGTGTGTATATTTGTGCTCAAGTGAGTTCATGTGTTCGATTGCGTGTTGCAGCAATTCAGATCTGATCGAGCGATTCAAACTTGTAACAGAAGATCCAGACCCAATCCAGATTCATATTCATAAAGTACCGATCGCTAGGCTATTCAAAGGCTGACATATGAGTCGACTCAGAGATCCATCTCGGTTCGTACAATGCAGGCCAGACGATGATTCAGGTGCGAAACTGTGTCATTTCATGTGAGTGTTTGCTTTTGTGTTATTTCTTTATTACCATTGTCAATGAGTATTTGTGTTTTACTCGTATCATTTCATGTGAACATTTGATTTATTTTACTAGTGTGATTACCCGTATTATTTCAGGTGCTATCAGTGAGTGCTCACTTTATTTGTGTAGTTAATATGAGCATTTATCTGCATCATTTAATGTGATAGTTGGTTATCACTATTGATTCAGGACTAGTTGTGATATACATTAAACTATGACTTGATTCGATCTATTGGTTGGCTGGCCTAGTTCGTGTATGAGGATAGATAGCATATTTTATGTATAGTGTTTATCGGCAATTGTTGGTGATGATTCCAACTGGAACACTTTTGGATATTGAGGGAAGGTAGATGTGATATTGCCTTATTGATAGACTATTTTTCTGATACACAGATTGATATAGACTTAGTTAGAGTTGGAGTGGTTCTGAGATTTATATTCTTTTCATTGATCAATATATTGATGAGATTGGTTTTTTGTTGGATTATCATCAAGTGTTGTGCGAATATTTTACCTTTGATACCAATGTGTAATATGATCTTGGTTATGGATTATTGAAACAAGAATTTCCAAATTTACCCTGATTACATTAATTGAGTATTGATGATCTTATTAACGTTGGATACTAGATGTAGAGATGATATAGATTTCATATTAATCGAGAACGTCATACTCTTAATTATGATCTTGATTATGGTTCAATATATCTGATCTTGAGGATGTTCATTCTTCATTTGTAATTTTGGTATCTGTTGACCTAGTTGGTCTCGAGGATATATCAAGTACTTCATAATTGGTTCTTGACTACTTCAGTTATTCAGTTATAGAGATAGAGTTATTGTAGGAGTGGTTTCATTGATATCGGTAACTATTTTATATATTTAGAGATTGATAGCAGTTATTGTTTGATCTAAGTTATTGGTGACCTAGAGAATTCGAGTAGATTGAAAGCAATGAGAGAACTGATTAATTATTTATTGGTCAGGTGGTTTACAGTGTCCGATATTCTAACGCAGACTTAGTGCTTGATGTTCAAGATGATTATTGAGATTATGAGTTGATGGAACAGTTACATATATATTATCGGTGGATGAGATTTTAATTGATTCTAGATGTGACTGTAGTATAAGGAATCAATGTCTAGACCCGTTACTAGTATTATTTCATATTAGTCAAAGTCACTGGGAAAGTATTGTTAGACCGTAACACCATATACAGTCTTATTGTTCATCGTATACATGGTTACTGATATTGTTTACTGTTCTTATTACTTTTCACTGTATATACGATTACTGTTTATTGTATACTGTTATTGTTATTGTCACAGTATTATTCTAGTAATCTAGGGAACATGAATAATTGATTAATTTAAATTATAATATAAATAGAAACTTATACTGGGATTGGAGAAATTGACGGAGGAGAAAACGTCTGTATTTTGGGTGGACTTAGGATACAGGTTGCGCAGCCGAGATAGGGCTCCACTGCAGGGTTCTCGGGAATGACTGACATCCCATATTGTTACTGTTATACTGTTAATGTAGTACCTGGCGGTTGACCTGGTTCAGTGCTAGGCGTCTGGGCCATGGTCCCGGGTATGTACGGGACCCACCTAAAGCATGGACAATGTCTCCTTCTATCAGTTTCAATAACTTAGAACCCAATTGACACGTGTAGTAGGCATAGTATGGGATGGGTCTTTTATAGGTGGCAATTGATATTCGCTGACATAATAAATAATAATGAACTATCCATAATGTACTGTGACTGGTTGTGTTCACCGATACATGTATGTTATGATAGACACCTGACTGTGCTCATGACCCGACATATGATTGTATAACAAACTAGCTTTATTACTCTGTAACTTATGTACTACATATTATATTAATACTAGGGGAATGCTGATTGATAGTACGTTGTATTGTACTCTTCTTTTATGAGAGTTCTATTCTTGCTATTTCTCGTTCAGTACATTTCATATTAGTAACTTAGTATGCTCGCATTATATACACATACACCTTCTCCTTTATTTTACACACTCACTAGGAGTTCTGATTCCCTTGATTTGCACATCTAGCTCTTGGTTATTCTCTTTGCTGATTAGGTATTTCTTGAGGATCACATTCGAGAGGAGGAGTCGGAGTTCCTCTCTACTTGATGCGGGTATTTTTGTTTATCTTGTCCCTGTCATTCCTTGATTCTCTATATATATCAGTTTCAGTTGCTATTCCTTTACTATATTCATCTGTTATCATGTATGAATATCTATATGTGTTATTACAGTGATACTAATTTATCATAGGAGATTTTTATAGCTTTTTAGGTTACTTTAGGCTTAGTACATATACGTGAGGTACTTTCCTTGCGTATATGTGTTGCCGACTCTCGTCGCGTCTCTGCTCCAACGTATTTGGGAAGCGGGACGTAACATAGATAGTTGTAACAACCCTACAGCTAAGCGAGCGACTATGGATAAGGATGAAATCCTCAGCATATCAATCCAAACAACTTCGGTTCGATCAAAACCATTATGAGATCTGTAGATACGCAATTTGAACAGTTGCAAATTGTGATGAATTCCTCTGCACATTGATATCCACTATTGACCCAATGGTTCAACCATTCTATTTGTTTTGATTATACCAAAATTCATGTAGTTAGCACTAATATGTGAGTTGCACAGTTTTTTAGGAGTTTAAGTTTAGCTTCAACCAATTCACAAATGGAGAAATTGAAGCCGTAGATTGTCTAAAAATCATTGAAGACAAGTCCTCAGACGCGGTCCTCACTCCAAAGCAAAGGTCGCATGTCACTCAAATTCAAACCTCGCGTCTAATGGTAAACGCGGACTTGAGTCTATCTAGCGTTCCCCTTTAAAACACGGAGTTCAGCCAAGCCTGCGTTCCAGTTCAAACGTGGATCTCATTCAGAGTCGTGTTCTAACTCAAACGTGAAGCTCAACCAAAGTCACGTTTCAACTCAAACTCGGACCTCAGATAACTCCGCATTCTAACCCAAACACAGACCTTATATAACTTCACGTTCTAACTCAAACGCGGACCTCAGTCAACTCTGCGTCTCAACTCAAACGCGAGCCTGTTGTTGGCCCAAAGGCCATTATCCCGGTTATTTTGATGATAGCAAAACATATTTAGTTATGTATTTAATAATCTTGATTTTAAAGTATTTCAGGTTCAAGAAACAGATTTTGACGACTCCGCTAAAAGACTCACAAATTTGGAGTTCGCCCAACATTTGCATTCCCAAGCTAAAGCACATAGGAAGCTTCGGAATTTGCGTTGAAGAAAAGTTCAAGAAGAAGATCAAGACTTGCTAAAGAATCCAAGATTTGTACTTTGTTTATTTTCATTTTAGAATATTTTGTCAAAACTAAATAGTAGAAGTAGAGATATGGGATATCACACACACACATTTTCTAGAGTGGTTTATGGCTTCAAAATAATTTCTATTTCTATTTCCAAACTCAGTTTTAGTTGAACATATCTATTTTGGAAATACGATTTTTAGAGAGACTAGTTTTTGGGGAAAAACATTTCATTGAAAATCAAGTTTTTATCAAAAGAATTTTACCAAGTATTTTACCTTGATAGTAGTATGACACATGCTCATACTCTATGATTTTTCAAGACCAAAACATTTTATCCAAGACCCAAAACCAAAATCCAAAATTGTCCAGGTCTGTGAATTCTGATTTTTCAGAAATTCACAGTGACCGGTCGACCGGCAGTCGACCGGCACTCGACCGACATGCACAAATGTGCATGTGCGTATCAGTCGACCGGAGGTCGACCGATACTCGACCGGCCCCAACCTGCTGCTCTCTGGATATTGCCAGTCGACCGACCCGGTCGACCGGTGAGCCCCAACGGTCGGATTTTTGACCGTTGGCGGTCGACCGACCTGGTCGACCGGTAGTCTGTCAAAAATTCTGACAGACTCAACTGTAAGATCACCTAGAGGGGGGGTGAATAGGTGATGGCTAATCTAATGGTCACTTATGAACAAATAATGCGGAATTAAAGCTAAGATGACCAAATTAAACTTCTTTTAATTAAACACTTATGTATAACACAAGAGTGTTGCCGAATTCCCCTTGCGAGGCTCTGGACAAGCTCCTCTAGATTCCCCTTGAATGGGTTGAGGTGCCGCGTTGGCTCTCTTGGTTGAATACTAGTGTTAACAACAATCCCACGCAATTATATATCAATTAAGCACAAGGGTATATATCATGCATATATAAGATGAACACAATGAAAGTAAATGCAAGATATAAAATAGAGACAAAGAGAGAGAGAGGGAAGAGTAAGCAATCGCAAACACAAAGGGTTTGTTTCGAGGTTCGAGCACACTTGCTCTACATCCCCGCCTTCGACACACGAAGGATTTCCACTATGCAAGATCCCACCGGATCTCTCCTCGGTGCCGTACACCTACAAACCCTCGGACTCCCAAGTCCCGTACACACGCAAGTCCACCGACTCGCCGAGGCCGTACCTCTACCACCAAGAGTTCACAACCGAACTCCAACCACCAACAACGAGCACACTTGCCCGTTTCCTCAAATACAAAGAAAAGATCTCTTTGATGATCACAACACTTGATCACCTAAAGAGCACTCTCACTACAACACACCTATAGGAATATCTAGCAATGAATAGCTCAAGTGTGGTGTGAGAAAATCAAGGAAAGAAAGCTATGGAGGAAAACTCAAGAATCACTTTTACACACTCAATAAAAACTCTTCCTTTTGATTGGAAGTATTTGCACTAAAATCTTGTAGAGAAACTCCTCTAAAAGTGTCTGAAAAACAGCTCAAGAAGTCTCCTAAATGTTCTATCTAAAACAGATGACAAAAACCCTTTATATAGGCTGCCCAGAAAAAGAGCCGTTGGGGTTCTGTCAGAGCTGGCGGTCGACTGCCGGTCGACCGGCCAACGGTCATTTTTCTGACCGTTGCAGCCACCGGTCGACTGGTGAGTCGACCGCTCTTCTGGAATGAACTGTCGGTCGACCGGTCCGGTCGACTGGCAATTTCCAGAGAGCAACAGGTTTGGGTCGGTCGAGTATCGGTCGAGTCCCGGTCGACTGATACGCACATGCACAAAATTGTGCATGTCGGTCGAGTGCCGGTCGACTGCCGGTCGACCGGTCACTGAGAAATTCTGAAAAATCAGAACTTCCAGGACCTGGACAATTTGGATATGGTTTTGGGTCTTGGATAAAATGTTTTGGTCTTGAAAAATCATAGAGTATGAGCATGTGTCATACTACTATCAAGGTAAAATTCTTGGTAAAAATTCTTTTGATAAAAACCTAATTTTCCATGAAATGTTTTTCCAAACCTTTATCAAATACAAAAACAAGATATTTGAGTCCATTTAAAAGCATGGTGTGTATGGATATGATCCACTACACAATCAATATGAAATATCTATGTTTTTGAAATCTAGTATACAACTTGGTTTTGGTTAAAGAATATACATGATAGAAATACCAAAAACCAACAAATATTTTGTCTTAAAGAAAAATCTTTTTCTAAAATAAAAGTTCTTTTCTAAACATAAAAATCTTTTATGAAAGCACTTTAAATCAAGAGTTCTAATCAAGAGTGTGTGTGTGTGATATAACTTGAGCAATCCACCAACTATCTATCCTTTACATTTTTACTAAAACAAAAATACAAATTCTATACCTAGACCCAAGTCTTCATCTTCTTGAAGTCTTCACTTGAAGGCTTCTCATCTTCTTGACTTGGTCCAAGCTTGATCCAAAAACTCCTTGGATCACCATATGCAAGCTCCAAATCTTGTTCTTTTATCCTTTGTTGAGCTATGCACCTACTAAGATCTTGATCATGAATCTGTCACTAATTAAACACAAGATCATTAGTAACTATAACTTCATGAGTTGATCATCATCAAAACTAGGGTGAAGGGCCTTTGGGCCAACAATCTCCCCCTTTTTGATGATGACAAAACTCATGAAATTATATATGCATGGATTAAAGTAAAGCTTCAAAGAAGCTCCCCCTTAACTCATGCATACAAGATATGGCAATAAAAGCACATGACATGTATGCAATGTAGGAGATGCAATCATATAGATCAAATCATAAATCAAATCTTTTGCTCCTAATTGCAAGACAACATATATACATAAATACAAATCTTACTCCCCTTAAGAAAGGAACCAAATACTTCTCCCCCTTAAGTAAGGAAATCATGAAATCATGCATATAAAATCACAAATTCTTCTCCCCCTTTTTGTCAATCATCAACAAAGGGTTCAAAGAAAAATACATTAAACAAATTTTCTCCCCCTTTTTGTTAAAAACAAAGAGATCAAGGAGGGGTAAATACAAATCAATCAATAAAATTTATATGCGATATAAATTCATGAAGAGGAAGACGTTAAGTTAGCTTCCCGACACATATACATTACATGAAAGAGGGATGACAAGCCCTAATTCACATAACGTATAATATGTCATGCATAAGAGGAGATGTGAAGCTCCCCCTACACACGTATATCATATAAAGAAGAGTTGTCAAGCTCCTCAATTTATAATATACTCAACATGAACCTACATATGGAAGAGATGTTAAGCTCTCCTTGCATATAGACAATACAAATCAAAAATTTTGAATTTTTCTTTATCAAAACAAAATTTTAACTTTTTCTTAGTAACAACAAATTTTGAGATATCAATTGTAAAATAATCAAATTTTGAATTTTTGATACCAATTTCAAAACACAATGCATAAGCTTATTATGAAATACCAATTTGAAATCTAATTAAGCTTAGCATCAACAATCTTTGTGCTTTAAAAATATAAGTCCATTTAGATACAAGCACACAACAAATCATATATATGTATGAAGAACTAATATCAATTGAAGGTGATACATACATATATGGGAAAGCAAAAATATGAGTATATACATAAGAGGTCAAATTGATACCAATTGAAAATATCCAATGATACCAATTGAAAATTAAGCTTAAGTGTATATATCATATAATCTACCACATGAAGAATTCGAACTAGTTAAATGAAGGTGTTTAACAACTAGCACGGAATCCTTCAATCAAGGAATAAATCAAAAGTTTTTCATGAAATATGCATAAATCACAAGGCACTAAGACACTCTAATCCATAAAGTCCATATTTTCAAAAATGAGTGTACTAATGTTATGTGAAACATGGCATCATGAAAATTGCAATAAAACTCAATATTCCTTTAAATCATAAATGTTGAATTTTTGAAATCCATCACAAAAATTTTATGAAAAATCACAAATTTTTATATAAAAAAAAATTATATTTCAAGATATATGTATGTTTTGACACGACATTAAGTATACATACATATCCCTAAAATACAATTGAGTCTTTATAAATAGATTTGCATGAAAGGCAAATGACTCAAGAGATATCCATGTATATCTTAATGTTTTGGCAAAATAAACATATACATGAAATGAAAAGCACATGATCAAAACATAAATCCAAATGGGAATACAAGTTTAAGAATGTAATGATCATCAACACAAGGCTATACTAGTACATCTAATAGGCACAAATAAGCATTCAACCCAATCATATATAGATTTATTTGTGGTCCATAAGGTGTACAAGTATAAATCCAAGTGTTGACAAATACTAACATCTAAACTAATATTCAATACAATGAAGCATCAAAATTTTGAAATCACAAAAGAATTTATCCATAAATACAGGATCATGTGCAATACTTGAAGAATAGATAACTAGTTTAAATGAATTTTTGACAAACTAGTTAAAGATCCTTCATAAATAAAAAAATCATATGTTTTTCATGAATAATACTAAATACATAAAAGTTCAAGCACTCATATTCCATAAAGCTCCAAATTATATATTTTCTTAAAGATAGAGTGTTCAAAGGTTATGTAAATAGTATCTACATGAAAATAGTCATAGAAGTCCAAATCAAATCATGACTAAAATTTTATTTAACAACACACAAAAATCATTTGTATCAAAACAAATCAAAAAAAATTTACATGGTATATGTATGAATTATACAAATCCAACAATATGCATACATATCCCAATATTAAAAGAGTCTATTAAATGTTTGCATGAAGGCAAGAGACTCACGGGTATACATGTATATTTATTAGATTTGAATTAAACATGCATATACATGAAGTAAATCACTAAAATAGGTAAAACATGTATAAAAGAGAATCATCAAAACTAGTCTTATACATATGCATAAAGTGGATACAAATGAGCATGAAGTTCAATCATATATATGAGTCAATTGTATTTCACTATACATCTATGTATGAATACAAGTTTTGAAATATTCTACATCTAAGCATGTAAATACCACATGAAGCACAAATCAAACAAAATCATGAACATGCTATGAATGTATGAAATAAGTAAAAGCATGTATATAAAAATAGGAGTTAAGAAATTGTTACCAACTTCAAAGCTCCAAGCATGGTGGTCTTTTCCACCAAAATTTCCTTGATAGCAATGCATCTATAAGAGTGTCCATCATATCCATTGCATTGGCTACCAAGGCACCAATCCTCTCACGTTTTGTGAGAGCCTCCACCTATATCGAAATCAAAGGGTGGGGGTTTTGGTACCCATGTTTTCTTGGGTCTTTGGGGTTAGCATTGTTATAAGGAACCCAAAATCTATTATATTTAGCAAAATATAAATATGGTTTCTTATCAAAACAATATCTTGCTAGATGGCCTTTGCGGCCGCAATGTGTACAAATGTACACCTTAGCATGATGCTTATGAGTGTGATTGTGATCGTGTTGTGCATCATAAGCATGAGCATGATGTGTATGTGCATGAGCATGTGGAGTTTGTTTCTTGGGAAACATGGACTCCAATCTAGTATGTTTAAATGCACAAGAGTTCAAAGTTGAACTCAAATTATTCATTTTATTTTTCAAATTCTTAATCTCATTAGTGTTAGCATGAAAAGCATGATGAGATGAAGAATCATTTTTCTTTTTCTTTTGAAAAACATTATCCTTTTCTTTTTCAACAAATTTTCTTTTTAAAGATTTATTTTCTTCCAAAATACTTTCTTTTTGTTTTTCAACCATAGCAATATTATCCTTCAAAATAGTGTTCCCTTCACAAAGATCATTCAATTTTGAAAATAAGGAAACATTCTCATTTTTCAAATCTTCCTTTTCTTTTTCTAAGCATGCGACTTATTTCTAAGTGAATCATTTTCATTAAGCATGCAATCAAATTCCTTTTTCAAAATCTTGTTATCTTTTTCTAAACATGCAATGTTATCTCTACATGAATCATGTTCATTATGCATGCAAGCAATGTCCTTTTTCAAAATTTTATTTTCTTTCTTAATTATGTCATATCTTTCAAGCAATAATTGGCATAAAGAATTTAGCTCATCATATGACATATCCTCATCATCGGATTCGGAATTTACCTCAAGGGGGTTATCCCCTTGGACCATGTAGCACTTGTTGGAGGTGTCGCTTCCAACATCCGAATCACTCCCCGCATAGTATTGTTCATTTTCGCCAAGGGAGATGAGGGTGTTCCAAACTACAAAAGTCATATCAATATTAGCAACCCTAAATAAGTAATCATCATTTAGGGTACTCTTCAAAGCATTTAGGGCTTTTGTATTAGCCTCAAGATTCTTACCATCTATACAATAAGCATTATTAGTAGTGGCAAGATATACATTATAACCTAGGGCTTTGAGGAATAATGACATTTTAACTTTCCAAATGTGGATGTTAAGAATATCAAAAGTGGGTGGTGACATAAAGTCCATGGTGAGGTGTGTGTGTACAACAAATATTGTGATTAGCCCAAATGTAGGATCTCTAACTCTTAGGTTGTTAGACCCTTATCAAGAGCACTAGCTCTGATACCAATTGTAAGATCACCTAGAGGGGGGTGAATAGGTGATGGCTAATCTAATGGTCACTTATGAACAAATAATGCGGAATTAAAGCTAAGATGACCAAATTAAACTTCTTTTAATTAAACACTTATGTATAACACAAGAGTGTTGCCGAATTCCCTTGCGAGGCTCTGGACAAGCTCCTCTAGATTCCCCTTGAATGGGTTGAGGTGCCGCGTTGGCTCTCTTGGTTGAATACTAGTGTTAACAACAATCCCACGCAATTATATATCAATTAAGCACAAGGGTATATATCATGCATATATAAGATGAACACAATGAAAGTAAATGCAAGATATAAAATAGAGACAAAGAGAGAGAGAGGGAAGAGTAAGCAATCGCAAACACAAAGGGTTTGTTTCGAGGTTCGAGCACACTTGCTCTACATCCCCGCCTTCGACACACGAAGGATTTCCACTATGCAAGATCCCACCGGATCTCTCCTCGGTGCCGTACACCTACAAACCCTCGGACTCCCAAGTCCCGTACACACGCAAGTCCACCGACTCGCCGAGGCCGTACCACTACCACCAAGAGTTCACAACCGAACTCCAACCACCAACAACGAGCACACTTGCCCGTTTCCTCAAATACAAAGAAAAGATCTCTTTGATGATCACAACACTTGATCACCTAAAGAGCACTCTCACTACAACACACCTATAGGAATATCTAGCAATGAATAGCTCAAGTGTGGTGTGAGAAAATCAAGGAAAGAAAGCTATGGAGGAAAACTCAAGAATCACTTTTACACACTCAATAAAAACTCTTCCTTTTGATTGGAAGTATTTGCACTAAAATCTTGTAGAGAAACTCCTCTAAAAGTGTCTGAAAAACAGCTCAAGAAGTCTCCTAAATGTTCTATCTAAAACAGATGACAAAAACCCTTTATATAGGCTGCCCAGAAAAAGAGCCGTTGGGGTTCTGTCAGAGCTGGCGGTCGACTGCCGGTCGACCGGCCAACGGTCATTTTTCTGACCGTTGCAGCCACCGGTCGACTGGTGAGTCGACCGCTCTTCTGGAATGAACTGTCGGTCGACCGGTCCGGTCGACTGGCAATTTCCAGAGAGCAACAGGTTTGGGTCGGTCGAGAATCGGTCGAGTCCCGGTCGACTGATACGCACATGCACAAAATTGTGCATGTCGGTCGAGTGCCGGTCGACTGCCGGTCGACCGGTCACTGAGAAATTCTGAAAAATCAGAACTTCCAGGACCTGGACAATTTGGATATGGTTTTGGGTCTTGGATAAAATGTTTTGGTCTTGAAAAATCATAGAGTATGAGCATGTGTCATACTACTATCAAGGTAAAATTCTTGGTAAAAATTCTTTTGATAAAAACCTAATTTTCCATGAAATGTTTTTCCAAACCTTTATCAAATACAAAAACAAGATATTTGAGTCCATTTAAAAGCATGGTGTGTATGGATATGATCCACTACACAATCAATATGAAATATCTATGTTTTTGAAATCTAGTATACAACTTGGTTTTGGTTAAAGAATATACATGATAGAAATACCAAAAACCAACAAATATTTTGTCTTAAAGAAAAATCTTTTTCTAAAATAAAAGTTCTTTTCTAAACATAAAAATCTTTTATGAAAGCACTTTAAATCAAGAGTTCTAATCAAGAGTGTGTGTGTGTGATATAACTTGAGCAATCCACCAACTATCTATCCTTTACATTTTTACTAAAACAAAAATACAAATTCTATACCTAGACCCAAGTCTTCATCTTCTTGAAGTCTTCACTTGAAGGCTTCTCATCTTCTTGACTTGGTCCAAGCTTGATCCAAAAACTCCTTGGATCACCATATGCAAGCTCCAAATCTTGTTCTTTTATCCTTTGTTGAGCTATGCACCTACTAAGATCTTGATCATGAATCTGTCACTAATTAAACACAAGATCATTAGTAACTATAACTTCATGAGTTGATCATCATCAAAACTAGGGTGAAGGGCCTTTGGGCCAACATCAACAGCTATTTTTTCTGACTTTTTGACTTTTGGGATTTGTCTCCAACGAATCTCTTGAGCAGTTTTTGACCCCTATAAATAGGTGGTCACTTCATATGATATGACTAACAATTTTAGAGCTATCAAGTGCAATTTTACAAAAGTTTCAAAGATTTCCAAAGTTTTCAAAAGAAAAGATTTTTCTCTCCAAAGCCTAAATTTCCATCACCTTTCTTGGAGCCTATTCCTCTACTTCTCTCTAGTTTTGCACTACACAATCCCATACTCTAAGTCTATTATTTAGTTCTAGGATTGTGCTTAGTGAGCTCTTTTGTAAAGTGGTCAAGTGTGATCACTTCCATTGTAATTGAGTGAAGTTGTAGAGGCATCGGCCTCAAGGCGAGCTAGTGTGCTCAAGGTGGTGAAGTGTCATCACGGGAGACGGACAAGTGTTGTCCTTGTATTGTTGATCCGGTGGGATCCTCAATAGTGGAAATCCTTCAAGTGTGAAGGCGGGGACGTAGAGCGTGGCTCGAACCTCGGAAACATATCGGCGTGTTTGCGTTTGCTCAAATTTCTCTAACTCTATCTCTTTTATTACTTGCAATTTTACATTGTCTTTTACTTGCAAGAAATATTGTATTGTGATAATTGTTTAGAGTTAAATTTTAAATTCCGCATAATTGCCATTATCATATAGCCATCACCTATTCACCCCCCCTCTAGGTGATTTCAATTGGTATCAGAGCCTAACCCTACAACTTAGGTCTAACAACCTTAGGGAGATCCATACATTTGGCTATATTCATTTGTTGTATTTTATTTTGTGCATCCTATATATTGTGCATTCATGGCATCCATGGATTTTTCTAGCATTAAATCCCCTCCCAAATTGATGGCTTGAACTTTCCTATTTGGAAAGTCAAGATGAACTTGTTTTTGAAATCCTTAGGTGTTAGGGTAGCTAGGGCCATTACCAAAGAATTCATTGAACCAACTAGTGATGAGAGCACATGGTCCGAGGATACCACCAAAGACTATGAAGCAAATGCTAGGGCACAATATGCATTAACACAAGCACTTAATGAAGATGACCTTGCACGCATCATTAATTGTAAATCGGCATATGAAGTTTGGAACATGCTTATTGTGACTCATGAGGGAACGTCACAAGTCAAGAGAGCAAAAGTTGACTTGTTACGTTCTCAATATGAGAATTTTTACATGATTGATAATGAGAGCATTGATGACATGCTCACTCGCTTTACAAAAATAACAAATGCTCTTTCTTCCTTAGGCGACAAGATTGACAACGATCAAAAGATAAGGAAGGTGATTCGAGCTCTTCCCAAAGCTTGGGAAGTCAAGGCGACAACCCTCAAAGAGCTAAATGACAAAGAGGAGATGGACTTCTCCGGCTTCATCGGCAATCTCAAAACACATGAGATGGAGATGAAGGTTCGAGAAGAAAGGGAGGCTCCAAAGAAGAAATCAATAGCCTTCAAAGCCGCTCCAACCATTCAAGACGAGGATGATTCATCGGACGAGTGCGATGAAGACTTCGCCATGCTCATCCGGAAGGTGGGCAAGATGTTCTACAAAAAGGGAAGACAAAGCAATTTCCGGCGAGGGAAACCTCAAGGGAGATTTGAAAGAAAAAGAGAGGAGCCCGGTCCTTGCTTTCATTGCAAGAAGATCGGTCACCTCATTGCCGATTGCCCCGCTCTACAAGCGACCACATCCAAGAACGGGCAAAGAAAGAAGAAGGCCATGGTGGCTACTTGGGATGACACGGAGTCGGAATCCGAAGAGGAAGTCGACGCCGCGCACATGTGTTTCATGGCACATGGGGAGGATGCACCAAAGGTAACTCTAGAAAACTCTTTAGATGAGGATGAGTTAACTATGGATGAACTTGCACAATTTTTTGAAGAATTGCAAAATAGGTATGAAATTTCCCAATCTCAAAATAAGAAATTAAAAAGAGAAAATGAAGCTTTAAAACATAAAGTTGAAATAGTTGTTAAAGAAAAGGATGTTTTATCTAGCTCTTTTGAAAAATTGAAAAATGATTTTGATAAATATAAACTTGCAAATAAGGGTAAAACCACCATAGTTTCAATAGATAAAAATGATTTTGTTGAGATCCAAAAGCGTGTTGATGCTTTGGACTCCACACTTAAAAATTGTGCATTTGATTTGAAAAAGATAGCTTCTAAATTTCCTAAGGGAACACCCCAAGGGAAACATGCACAACATGCTCATACACATGCACGGAAACATGCTCACACTCACAAGCATGCATACATGTATGGAAATGGTAGAATTTATGTTTGCACTCATTGTGGCCGCAAAGGCCATTTAGAAAAATTTTGTTATGCTAAAAATAATGTTAAGAATAAATATGTTTGGGTTCGCCCCGGTACTAACCCTAAAGGACCCTCAAAGATTTGGGTACCAAAAGATCCTCCAAATGTAGGTGACACAGGTGGATCTACTTCCTCCAAGACTTAGGGGGAGACGGTGCCCGGGTGGTAGATGCAACTAAGCTCAAAGTTCAAATCTAGCTTGCATCGCTATCGTGGAGGCACCTATTTTTGGAGACTACCCGTAAATTGGTAACATCTCCATTTAAGAACTTTTAATTTTGTATATACAATTGTTGTAGGATTGCTAGTTTAGTTTTATGCTTCATTGATACATGACTAGTATAAACTTGCAACTCTAACATGATTGTATATGCCATGTTCAATTTTGATTTCTTTTGACATGTATACATATGTATAGAATTGTTAGTTTGTTTTGTTCATTATTGATACATGCTTATATAGAACTACCTTTCTATCATGTTGTGTACATGCCTTGTATTAATTTCATATCTTGTATTGTTATGCCTTATGTCATACTTGTCCACATGTCCAATTTTTGTGTATCTATATGTATAGTTTAGAGTTTGTGATTATATACTTGTATACATATAGACCTATTTTCATAAATAAAATAAAACCTTTTGAAAATTTTCATAGTTGAGCAAATACCTTAAAGATGGCAATTGCGCACCTCAACTCATTCAAGAGGAATCAAGAGGATGAAGTTCAGAACCCGTCACTGGGTATTCGGCTTCAACATCTTTATATCTTTGTTTAAATATGTAAAACAAAATTAAATCATTTTGTGTGAAGTTTTGTTGATATGATCACTAAATGAAGATTTAAAAATAATTGTTATATCCCTGTATGTTATTATATAACATATTTTTATTTTAATTTTTATTTAAAATTTTTTTTTGGTCAGAATCTGGTAGCAGAATTTTCAGACTTACGGTCGACCGGCCCTAACCCCAGTCGACCGGCTCTGTCTGAAGAAAAATTTTGTATTTTTTTGTGCTACCGGTCGACTGTTGGTATAGGACCAGTCGACCGATCAGAATGCAGGACTCTCTGTATCTTTTCGGTCGACCGGTCCCTCAATCCCAGTCGACCGATAGTCGTATTCTGGCGTATATCTGGACCTTTTCTTCACTGTTTCGGCTCTCTCTCTCATTTTCTCTCACAGCGACCGCAGGAGCTCCCCCCTCTCAAAATTTCCTACTTCAAATCCGTTCACCTGATCACAAATTCCTTCAAAACCCATTTCATACTCCTCATTTCTAATTCGGATCTTCAATCTCAAGCCGATCCGTCCGTCAGATTCTCAGAATTTCTGGATTTTCAAGCTAGGGTTTCAGATTTTTCTCAAGGTAAAAAATTTCGAATTTTTCACTTGTTCTTCCTTTCTAGCTTAGATATATCACTTCTATTGTCTTCATATTAGGTTGATTGATCATCTAGATCGTGCCTTTACCTGCAAAACCCTAAAAATTTGATTTTTGTCATGGCTCCTAAAAGACATCGTTCTGAGAAGGGAAAGGGCACTGCCCAATCCTCATCTCAAGCCCCTAGGACTGATCCTGTGTTCCGTAACGATCTTGCCTCTGATCGTTACACACATTTAGCCCCTAGGAATACTATTTCGGGTAGATATGTGGCTATCCAAGACTTTGAACATCTAGATATCCCCCACATACTCCGTGCTAACAATCTTGTGGATTTTCTCTCCATCCGGGAGAAGGTTTACACATCTTTGGTTCCCTATTTCTATGCCAATTTTGAATTTAGTGGGAACCGGATTATTTCCCGTGTGATGGGTAGGGACATAAACATTTCCCTAGGTCAATTTGCTAGAATTCTTCATCTTTCCACTGATGGAATAGATGTTTACTCTTATGACCTACATGATTTTCCTGAATATCCGGAGGGTGAGTCTTCACTCACCGCATCCACTCTTCTTCACCGGGATGACAATCCCGATCTAGTGAGGAATGAGATTGTGAGTCAGTATTCCCTCCAATCTCAGGTCCTTGCTAAGATTATCTTTCATAATATCGTGCCTAAATCCGGTGAATTTAGCCATGCTCGAGGTCCTGTTCCCTTGATTATCTATTGCCTCCTTAAAGGCATTAGGATAAATTTCCCTCGAGTGATCGCTTCTCACATGAGTGGTGATCAGATTCGTACTGCTGGTAGGAGTCTGCCTTACGGCATGCTCATTACCCATCTGCTTAGGGCTTTAGACTTCGATCTTTCTGGTCAAGCCTCTTCAAAACCCTCTTCTGATATCAACACTGCTGCCTTGAAGATGATGGAAGCTCAGTTGCGTCGACACGCAGCTGTGCAACCACCACCTGTTCCTGCAGCTGATCCAGCTCCAGCTCCACCTCCTGTTTTTCCTGCTCCTGAGTTTCAGGGTGCTTCTTCTTCTGAGCTCCGCTCGCAGATCGAGGCACATCAGGCCTGGGTCGGTGAGCAAGTCTCTGCACTTCGTGCAGATATGGCTGCTCGTGATGCTTCTCTTCGGGCAGATATGGAGGCTCGTGCTGCTATGGATGCTGCTTTTCGGGCGGAGGTCCGTAACGACTTGTCCTATATGGCTGAATCCATGAGATTTGTGGATGTTCAGTTCCAGTCCTTGTTCACTAAATTGGACATAGTCGTTCCTGATGGGACTCCGGGTGCTCGTCGTCTCCCTGCTGCTGGTCCTCCTTTCCCTCCCAGAGCTCGCGTCTCTGTTCCACCACCGCGCCCCAGAGTTGATGCCGTGGATACAGAGGAGGTAGATTCCTCTTCTTCCTCAGATGATGGTGATGACCAGACGATGGCCGAGGGCTCTGATGATGACGAGGAGGAGGATGACGAGGCCACTGAGTGATGCTGCTGTTGATGCCCCTTTGTTGATGATGTCAAAAAGGGGGAGAGATATTTGGAGAGATATTTGGAGAGAGAGATATTTTGTTATGACTCTTTATTATTTTTGTTATGTACTTGACTTATTTTGTTGTGTTGGACACCTTTTATTTTTGTGTTGTGGACATGTCCTGTGTGGTATGTATTTATGTCATGTTGCGACTCATTTCCTTTTATCTATGATATGACTTGTGTAGTTGAGATTTTTCTATGGGCATGGATATATGATGTTTATGATTTAGCGATTGTGATAATATGCCTGAGTATGATTTTTATATATGCATATGTTGTGGGGGAGCTTCATTTGAAGACTCTACCCAAAATATCTTGTGATAACTACATATGTTTTGCCATCATCAAAAAGGGGGAGATTGTTGGCCCAAAGGCCATTATCCCGGTTATTTTGATGATAGCAAAAGATATTTAGTTATGTATTTAATAATCTTGATTTTAAAGTATTTCAGGTTCAAGAAACAGATTTTGACGACTCCGCTAAAAGACTCACAAATTTGGAGTTCGCCCAACATTTGCATTCCCAAGCTAAAGCACATAGGAAGCTTCGGAATTTGCGTTGAAGAAAAGTTCAAGAAGAAGATCAAGACTTGCTAAAGAATCCAAGATTTGTACTTTGTTTATTTTCATTTTAGAATATTTTGTCAAAACTAAATAGTAGAAGTAGAGATATGGGATATCACACACACACATTTTCTAGAGTGGTTTATGGCTTCAAAATAATTTCTATTTCTATTTCCAAACTCAGTTTTAGTTGAACATATCTATTTTGGAAATACGATTTTTAGAGAGACTAGTTTTTGGGGAAAAACATTTCATTGAAAATCAAGTTTTTATCAAAAGAATTTTTACCAAGTATTTTACCTTGATAGTAGTATGACACATGCTCATACTCTATGATTTTTCAAGACCAAAACATTTTATCCAAGACCCAAAACCAAAATCCAAAATTGTCCAGGTCTGTGAATTCTGATTTTTCAGAAATTCACAGTGACCGGTCGACCGGCAGTCGACCGGCACTCGACCGACATGCACAAATGTGCATGTGCGTATCAGTCGACCGGAGGTCGACCGATACTCGACCGGCCCCAACCTGCTGCTCTCTGGATATTGCCAGTCGACCGACCCGGTCGACCGGTGAGCCCCAACGGTCGGATTTTTGACCGTTGGCGGTCGACCGACCCGGTCGACCGGTAGTCTGTCAAAAATTCTGACAGACTCAACAGCTATTTTTTTCTGACTTTTTGACTTTTGGGATTTGTCTCCAACGAATCTCTTGAGCAGTTTTTGACCCCTATAAATAGGTGGTCACTTCATATGATATGACTAACAATTTTAGAGCTATCAAGTGCAATTTTACAAAAGTTTCAAAGATTTCCAAAGTTTTCAAAAGAAAAGATTTTTCTCTCCAAAGCCTAAATTTCCATCACCTTTCTTGGAGCCTATTCCTCTACTTCTCTCTAGTTTTGCACTACACAATCCCATACTCTAAGTCTATTATTTAGTTCTAGGATTGTGCTTAGTGAGCTCTTTTGTAAAGTGGTCAAGTGTGATCACTTCCATTGTAATTGAGTGAAGTTGTAGAGGCATCGGCCTCAAGGCGAGCTAGTGTGCTCAAGGTGGTGAAGTGTCATCACGGGAGACGGACAAGTGTTGTCCTTGTATTGTTGATCCGGTGGGATCCTCAATAGTGGAAATCCTTCAAGTGTGAAGGCGGGGACGTAGAGCGTGGCTCGAACCTCGGAAACATATCGGCGTGTTTGCGTTTGCTCAAATTTCTCTAACTCTATCTCTTTTATTACTTGCAATTTTACATTGTCTTTTACTTGCAAGAAATATTGTATTGTGATAATTGTTTAGAGTTAAATTTTAAATTCCGCATAATTGCCATTATCATATAGCCATCACCTATTCACCCCCCCCTCTAGGTGATTTCACCTGTAAGCTCCACATTTCAACAACAGAACAGAACTCACGAGGGTCACGTTTCTATTGTAACTGCCCCATTATGTAGTAATCGCCCCATTACTGGATCAATTAGCACCCACGTAATATAGGAGTTAATCCCCATTATGCAGGGATTCTAGGGCATAATTTTATCCCTGAATACCCCTATAAATAGCCATGAAAGCTATTGAATGGGAGGAGGATTGCTTCTTTTTTTTAGAAGGAGAAAAATAGCTACAAAGTTCAAAAACTTTGGGCATTCAAAGGAGAGAGAGAGAAAGAAAGAGAAAGAATGAAATTTCTTCTTCAAAAGAACTCCAACACTTGCTGTGTCTAAGTAAAGTTATCTTGCATCCTCAAAATGATCCAAGAGAATCTTGTCGTTCGGCCGGTCAACAGAGAACAAGATTCACTTCCATCACCACACGAAGAACCCAGCCTTAAACAAAGGGGAGATTCAAATATCCTCCCCTCTTTTGTAATCGGATTATATCCATTGTATTTTTCTTTGCAATTAATAAAAATTTTACTTCGCATTTTTCTGACAAAACAAAAGATGGTAACTCTGCTAGGGACTGTTTTCTCTACGACGAGAAAGCCATGGTGCAAACTGACGTCAAGCTCATTGGATCAACGGTCAAGTCGTTCGTCATCGAATTCGACTAAAAGAAATTTGAAGAGTTTCTTTCTTCGGGCTCTTATCGCCCAAAAGCAACGCAACAGTACCATAGAGTCTCTTTGGGGCCCCGCTCTCAAGTCTCTTCGGAGACTTCTCCATAAGTGGCTTGTGCCATTGCTTATAACACAAATAGCGCCATGTCCAGCGAGATTTTGAAAATCTCCTGTGTAGCCCACACGGCCCGCGTCAACATCTCTCAGGAGACCCGCAAGGCCAGTAAGCTAGCTTACAGACAAAATGATGATGAAGGCCAATCCAACCATCTTTCTCCTATCGAGACTCACAATCAGATTACCGGGGGTTCCCAGTAGCCCCTGAGACTCAACCGGAATGCTGAATGTCGATGAAGGCATCGCACCTCTCGACACAAATCATAGATTTTGCAATTGCAATCCATTTTATAGATACAGAATGCGAGGCTTAGAGCCGCAAATCTCTGAAGCAACATGAGACTCGTGTTCTTCAAAGGCGTGTCTTAATGCCCAAACATGAGGTCCGCATTTTTGTTCAAAAATGCGAGACCCGCGTCCATGCAGATACAGAAAGGGAGGCTCAAACCCGCGTTTCTCTGAAGCTACACGAGACCCACGTTCTTCAAACGCACATCTCAACACCTAAGCATGAGGTCCGCGTTCTTGTCCCAAAACACGAAACTCGCGTCTCATCTATCCTAGAATGCGCATTCCTACTACTCAACGCGATGTTTGCATTCTGAAGCAGACTCTGCCAAAACACGAGGCTCAGACCCGTGTTTCATCATAGAAACGCAAGGTCCACGTTCAGTCTAGTATGTCCTTGAAACATACTGAACCATAAAATTCTCACTCCTAAGGATTTGAGGCTAGTCTCTTGGATACTCCTGCAATAGATCTAGGAGACTACTTGACAAAGAAAAGGAGTGTCCATCAAATTAATCCCCAATGCTGTTGTGAATGGCTCATCACGGCAGAACTCTCTGAATGTTACTGTAACTCTCATACGAGCAAGCTGTCGGTATTCAATCAGCTGTCAGCCACCCTAGTCTCTAACTCAGCCAAGAGAGGCCGCTCTCGCAAGAAGAAGTCCTTCTCTGACATGAAGTACCCTTAGGTAACTTCAAATATGGTGGGTCCATGCACTATACCGAGAAAGTCAAAAGGGAAGCAACCGGTCGTCTGCTCTGGCGAGTCTGACGATGAACCTTCTTCTAGTTTGAAAGAAATACTGAGCGAATCAGAAGGAGTGTACCAGCACACTCGCATCCGAACTGAAACAATTATCCCAGTGAACTACAGTGCCCTAGCTCGGGGTAGTGACGTGAACGAGGCACACCCCACTATCATGGATTCTAAGGCCTCTAACTCTTCTACAGAGAAAGAAGCATTCGCATACATGGCGGGCACTCCCGAAGAAGTGGCCAAGCAATTCGAAGAGCAGGCCCAAGTTCAGAGGGAGCAGTTCGATATGATTCGAGCTCAGCAAGAATCTATCGACACCCTTAAGCAGATGCTAGCACAGCTGCTTAAGAAGAAGAAAAAGGGTCCAAAGACCAAGGGGAAAAAGAAGGAGGGAGAAAGCTCTTCTTCTGAGGATATTGAGAGCGAAAAGCACTTAAACCTCGAGTCCCCCAAACCTTCATCTGAGAGGAGGCTGGCTTAGAAAGCGGATCTCGTTACTCTAGGAGGATGAGCAACTTAGAGAAACACCTCGAAGTCCTTGTGTATCGAGGCAACCATCAAGTTGTGGGGCTGGTCTGGGGCTGGTCTGACCCTACCCAGCGGAATGGGACACAGCTCCCTACCCTCCAAGATTCAAGGCATCAACCCTACATACTTTTGATGGTATAGGGTCACCGAACCAGCACATATACTACTTTAAATCCCAAAGCGGGAAGGTAGTATCGAACGATGCTATCATGGCTTGTTTATTCATTAGCACTCTCAAGGGGGTTGCCTTTGAATGGTTCATGAAGCTGCCTGTCAGCTCTATTAAAACTTGGGCCAAGTTGAAAAAGCTATTTCTATCTCGCTTCTTCGAAGACGATATGGAGATAGCAATGCTGACTCTCCTCGCGACAAAGCAGAAGAAAGGAGAGTCCATCAAAACTTTTGTGAGAAGATTTCAGAGTATGACACTTTGTTCCAAGTGATATGTCTCAGTCCACATTGGTGGAAACGTGCCGCCACAACCAACAAACTGCACTCCTTGCCCAGATAGGAGTGGCAGAATGCCACATTTGGTAGCAGCTGATGTAACAAGGCGAACAGGCAGAGGAAATTGTCGCCCGGGTCAAGGAAGCCAGAGAAAGACATCAAATCAATACTCGACAAATCGACGCGACACACTCCAAAGTCATCTTCTCAGCCAAAAAGAGGAGATACTCTGGCAATGGAGGTCAAAACACCTTCGAAACCCTAATCAACCAGAGGGGGTAGAGCTCCCGGCCAAGCACGTGCTAGTAAATCATACTCCTTTAAGGATGAGCACGTGGTCTCTCTGTTTTAGTTACTCCAAAAGAGTAACAAACTCAAATTGCTAGAGGTCAAAGGCCCTGGCAAAGTCGGGTAGATTGATGATCCCAACTACTGTTTATATCACAGGATGTTGGGGTATCCTACGAAGAACTGCTACATCTTCAAGGATGTTCTTCAAGTTTAATCGACGCGGATGTCCTCAAACTCTGTTTAGAGTAGACGAAAGTGATGGCTAACATGACGTCCTTCAATTTGGCAAAGAACTCCCGTCTGTACCAACTGGAGTGGTTCCCATCCCAAAAGGGGAACTGACGGTGATCAATACTGATCCCCACAACAAAAAGGAGAAAGGCCTTGTTCATGTCCCTACTTCTCGAGGAGAGATAATGTGGGTTCACCCTGATATTGTCGAAAGCCAACAATGGACATTTGTTACACATAGAAAATCTAAAGGCAAGGCTAAAGCGTCCTCCAGCAATATGGTGAGTATCTCTACCAGAGAAACTGAGAAAGATGTTGCTTCCCTCACCAGTTCAGGAGAAGAGAAGTCTATCTTGGCAACATGTACTCCTTCCACGTTGAAGACTCGATTCGACAAGCAGTACTTGAAACAGTATGGTCAGCTGGTGACAAGATCTTCCGAGCCAGTGAAGGAGACAGCTGAGCAGTCCACAAAGCAGCCTGTGGAAAAACAAAAAAAGCTTCGTTATGCAAAAGCCCTCCAAACAGATGATGAAAAAGCTTCGTTATGCAAAAGCCCTTCAAAAAGATGATGCAAGACTATTAACTCCCTTCCGCTTTGATGTTTTGGCTTAACTGGCCAACATCCCAGATCGGATCACTCTATACGAGCTTCTCAGACTTTTCAAATCCATCAGGGAAGCTCTAAGAGAAGTATTGAAAAATTCTTAGGTTTTCTTAGCCCAGATTCCTGCCATCCTAGAGGAGAAAGATGATGAGCACTGTCATTAGGCCTCCAGACATTCTCCATGCATCACATTCTCTCCAGAGATAAGCAAATAAATAGAAAACATGATAGATCCTTATATTATACAGGGTATATTGGATCATCTGAAGTGAGCCGCATTCAGGTTGATCAGGATCCGCGTTGAGCATTATGCCCCGTCAGGTCATGCAACACGTAGGGATTCCCACCCACTGATTGAGTGCTACACAGACCATTTATGACTTCAATGCAATGATATGCGCCTGATGGACAAGATCAAACTCAGATGCCAGATCAGGGATTTGGAATTTGAAGTGACATGTTATGTCATTGATGCTGACACGTCTTACAACTTTCTGCTGGGACGGCCATGGATCTACCGTAACTCCATCGTACCGTCTAACCTTCATCAAGTGATGAGATATGCTGATGAATGGGGAAGAGTAAGAACGTTGATCGCTGAAAAGCATCCATTCAAGGGGTAGAGAATTACTTCACTGACTCTCCCCTCTACCAAGATTCTCTTGAGATTGATGAGAATCTCCAGCCAGAAGAACAGACTCTGGCAATGAAGCGGATACAGAATCAGAGGCAAGAGAAGAATGTCTTTGGGAAATAAATCCTCTTGTAACGAGCGTTAATAAGCTCAATTTCAATACCACTACCAATTTTGAAGGCAAGTGATTTATTAATGAAGACTTAGATTTGGTTTATTTTTCTGCATTTGCTTATGATCTGTACCGTCAGATGCTAGTACTGACGTGGATAGTGACCAATGGTCAGCAGTAGATGCTCTGACATCATTGCATGTACCAATCAAGTCAACCTTCATGTTGTACGAAAAGACCAGTGATGCACAAGGAGCTTTCTTCGAAGTGCCTGCTAAACATAAAGGTCAAAAGCCAATTCTATTTGGAGAATCGAGTCTGAACCAGTGACTTATGAAAGCTCAGAAGGAGATTTTGAGTCCCCACCATTCTCCCATTACGAGCCAAATGCATGTCATATGATGGAGAATGTGGGGTATGATTTGAAGAAAAGTCCAGCTTAAACTTTGGCCAAGGAAGATGCACACCGCTCTGATCTTTTGTCTCAAAAGGGAAGGCCCCTGGCTACTACATCAAACTCTTAGGGGGTTAGGCTACGTGTCAACTCCAATCCCATCGAGCACCAAGTCTGAGGAGTCATTATATCACGATCACTCGTCAGGCACGTCACCATGGGAATCAGATATCAGTGTCGGCGCTATCTTCAGAGATCTTTTAGTGAATATGATTTCGACTAGCATTCTGGAGGTGAAGAAACGATCCAGTCAGATACCGATCCTTGAATCAAATACCAGAATACTCTCTGGGACATTCGCTTCGAGCAGTGTGAGCCACCTACAGATGATAAAGTGATTCAGATCAACCTAGAAGATAAGACTAACTCTAAACCCATCTTTATAAGTGAGAGCTTACCATTCTCTGAGAAAGAAGACCTAATACATCTTATACAAGAGTAAATAGACGTCTTAGCCTGGAACTATAAGGACATGCCAGGACTTGATCCTCAAGTGGCTATATATTGCCTCAACATCAATCTAGACGTGAAACCATTCAAGCAATAACAATGACATTCCATCTAGAAATAAAAGAGGCAATTGAATCAGAAGTTAAAAAGCTCGTAGACTCTGGTTTCATCATGGAAGAACAGCACCTTGACTAGGTTGCCAACATTGTGCCTGTCACCAAGAAGAATGGCAAGATTCAGATTTGCATCAACTTTCACATCTGAACGCTGCCCGTCCCAAAGAAGAATTCTCACTCCCAATCACGAATGTTATGATCGACAATACGCGTGGTTTTGAGAGGATGTCCTTCATGGATGGATTTTCAAAATACAATTCAAATCAAGTTGTACCCTAAAGATGAAAAGGATACATCTTTCAGAACGCTACTGGGGGTGTATTGCTACACCGTGATGCCCTTCTGCTTGAAGAACGCAGGGGCGACATATCAACGGGCAATGAATACAATCTTACGCAAGCATAAATGCAAGACCATAAAATGCTACGTGGACGATATTACAGTAAAGAGCTGTGTTAAAGGCGATCACATTGCAGATCTCAAGATAATATTCAACATTATGCAGGCGCATCAACTGAAGATGAACCCAACCAAGTCTTTCCTGGGGGTAGCCAATGGCAAATTCCCTGGGTTCGTTGTGACATCTGAAGAAATGAATCCATCTTGACCCAGAGAAAGTCTATGCCTTCCTGGAGATGCAACCTCCAAAAATTCTCAGAGAAGTCAAAGGATTGGAAGGATGATTGGCTTACATCAAGAGATTCATATCAAATCTTTCAAGACGTTGCCAACCCTTCACCAAGCTAATGAAGAAGGGAGTCTCATTTATTTGGGACAATTCTTGCCAGGAAACATTTGAGAAAATTAAGCAATACCTCATGCATTCACTTGTCCTTGTAGCTCTAGTATCAGGGAAACCCTTCCTGATATATGTTCGAGTTATGGATCACTCTCTAGGAGCCTTACTGGCCCAGAATAATAATCAGGGACACGAGCAAGCAATCTACTACCTAAGTAGAACCATGATCAGAGTGAAATAACATTACAACTAGCCGAAAAGAAATGTTTAGCCTTAGTCTTTGTTGTCTAGAAAATGCGACACTACCTGGTGGGGCAGACTATTCACGTCATTTTGAAAGTTAATCCTTTGAGGTTGCTTATGACGAAACCATCATCGCTAAACGGTTAATTGGCGAAATGTGCTATATTGCTCTCGTAATACAAGATGCAATTCCTGTCATAAAAGGCTACGAAAGGTTAATTAGTGGTAGCTTCTTGGCTGAACATCCAAATCTAAGAGCAACCAGACTTTACGAAGATCTTCCAGATGAGATCGCTGATGTCTACATGACCCAAACGTCTTTCAAAGAGCAAATCTGGCAATTATTCTTTGACAGCTCATCAAAAATGGGTCCCACAAGAAATATTATAGCTAGAGTGGGGGTAGTGCTCATATCTCCAGTAAACTGCATGATCCCCTATGCATTCTAATTAACCGAGTCGTGTTCTAATAACGTTGCAGAATACAAAGCTCTCTTGATCGGGATGCAACTTGCTGAAGAGATTGGAGTCAAAAATATCGAAGTATACAGTGATTCAAAGCTCATTGTTAACCAGGTTCACAGGGAGTATGAAGTCTGACAAGAAGACTTAGTGCCCGATCACAACGCAACCATTAACATGGCGGAAAAGTTCTGAAGCTTCTACATTGACCATATACCACGTCAGCAAAATACGAATGCAGATGCATTGGATTCTCTTGCTGCTTCGTTGGCCCTTCTAGTTGGAGCCACAGAGAAAGTACCATCTATAGCCATGACTTGTACTGCCCAAAATTCGCCTTTGAAGAAAGTCGAAGAGGAGACCTTCAAGTTGAAGAGATTCTGGAGACTTCAACAGGTTCGAAACTCAGGGATTGGCGTTCTTGTTCATCGACTTTGTCTTATACGACATCTTGCCCGACGACCCCAAGGAAGCAGCCCCATCAAAAGAAAGGCTTCTCACTTCTACTACAATACAATTACACGAACATTATATTGTCGATCGTATAATAGAATCTTACTCCGCTACCTTTCATACAAAGAGGCACAAGAGACACTCAGGGAAGCTCACGGTGGTATGTACGAAGTTCACCAACCTGGACCCAAGCTTGGAGAGCGGCTTCGAAGACTTGGCTATTATTAACCGAGGATGATCCCTAATACCATCGCCTATGCTAAGCAATACCGTACCTGTCAGATCCACGGTAACTTCATCCATCATGCACTAAGACATCTTCATCCAATGTCCTCTTTAGGGCCATTTGAGATGTAGGGAATGGACATTATCGGACCCATCAGCCCTCCGACATCTAAAGGACATCGCTTCATCTTGCCATAATTGACTACTTCTCTAAGTGGGTGAAAGTCGTTCCCCTGAAGAAAGTAAGACATCAAACGTGATCAAATTCATCAAGCATCATGTACTCTATCTCTTTGGCATATCTTGATGAATTATCCACGACAATGGACTCTAATTCGTCTGCCAAGCATTTCAGATTTATGTAACAAGTTCAGGATCCAAAGTATGTATTCAACACCATACTATCTAGGTACAAATAGTCTTATGAAAGCCTTTAACAAAACTATTGAAAAGCTTCTCAAGAAGTTCATCTCAAAAATCCAACGTAACTGGGACGATAAATTAGGCGAATGCCTCTGGGCCTATCGCACAACTGTGAGAACAAAGCTACACGTTCTTTTTGGTGTACAGCTCTGAAGCCGTACTCCCGCTAGAAGCTCAGATTCCATCTTTACGTATTGCTCTGACAACAGAGATGCCAGACAAGGAGAAGCATCAAATGTGACTTCAGGAGTTAGAAGCTTTGAACGACAAATGTCTGTAAGCTCAGCAATAAATCGAGTTCTATCAAGCTCGGATTTTCAGAGCCTTCAATAAGAAAGTCAGAGAATGAATTTTCAAGAAAGGCGACCTTGTCTTAGCTGTCAAAAAAATTCATGGTTATGACACATAAGACGAAAGAAAAATTTCAACCCAAATGGGAAGGACCATTTGTAGTAGAGTCAGTCTACTCAAGTAGAGCATATCGCCTTATAATTTTGAATGATGATCGCTCATGATGCCGATCAATGGCAGATTTTTGAAGAAATACTATCCCTAAAGGGATTCTTCTCATTATCATGTTAACAATATACGTATGATCAAAGATTCACCCTGACCAGTCAGATGGATAAGGGTTTGAGATCCAAGATGCTCAAGAAAGAGCCAAAGAAAAACTTACTTATTCAATGGATCACATCACGATCGAACATTGCTGATATTATGATGTATGATGTCAATATCGAAGGAATAACAAAGTTAGAAACTTCGGTTTTAGCATTGTCACTCTTCTCACGATCAAGGTAACACTACACCTCTGATCGAAGCTCCATCCTAATCAATCAGATGGATTAGGGTTTGAGATGCAGGATGCTTGGGAAAGCACCAAAAAAAGGCTTTCTCATTCAATGGATGACATCACGGTCGATCGACGCCGAGCCAACCGAACATTGGTGACATTATGATGCATGATGTCAACATTAAAGCAATGAAAAAATTGGAAACTTTTATTTTAGCCTTGTCACACTTCTCATGATCAAGTTAACACTACACCTCTGATTGAAGCTCCACCCTAATCAATCAGATGGATTAGGGTTTGAGATTCAAGATGTTTGGGAGAGCATCAAAGAAAAACTTTCTCATTCAATGGACCACATCACGGTCGATTGATGCCGAGCCGACTGAGCATTGGTGACATTATGATGCATGATGTCAATATCGAAGCAATGACAAAGTTAAAAACTCCAGTTTTTGTCTTGTCACTCTTCTCATGATCAAGTTAACACTATACCTCTGATCAAAGATTCACCCTGATCAGTCAGATGGATTAAGGTTTTGAGATCCAAGATGCATGGGAGAGCGCCAAAGAAAAACTTTCTCATTCAATGGATCACATCACGGTCGATCGACGCTAAGCGAACAAAACATTGCTGACATTATGATGCATGATGTCAATATCGAAGGAATGACAAAGTTATAAACTTCAAATTTAGCTTTGTCACTCTTCTCACGATCAAGTTAACACTACACCTCTGATCGAAGCTCCACCATAATCAATCAGATGGATTAGGGTTTGAGATCTAAGATGTTTGGGAGAGCACCAAAGAAAAGCTTCCTCATTCAATAGATCACATCACGATATTGACGCCGAGCTGACCGAACATAAGTGACATTATGATGCACGATGTAAACATGGAAGAAAAGATAAAGGCAAAATGTCATTTTTTTAATCATGTCACTCTTCTCTAGTATATATACATGCACCCATCTTCAATTTAGAAGAATTGGTCATATTTTGAAGTCGAACATACCTATGCAACAATTTTAGGCACTCTTCTTTCTGATCATTTCACTCGATCCAGAAAGATGGCTTATCTAGCCTCACTTTTCCATATATAATTGTGGCATTTCTCCTTCTCCTGTTCGATTGATTGAAGCTAGACACAACAACAAGGCATCCAAATAGTCAGATTAGCTGATTGAATGAGTTTATCTAATGGCTTATCAGGCTAAACTCATTAAAGAAGTTTCATGACGCATCTTTGCAGAACCTTTCTACTATTTTCACATTCATATCAAGATGTGGCGATCGATCGATGTATATGGTGGATTGAATGAGTTTATCTGATGGCTTATCTAACCAAACTCATTGAAGAAGGTTCATAACACATCTTTACAGAACCTTTCCAGTGCTTCCACATTCGTATCAAAGTGTGGTGACCGAATGAGGATAAGAGAGGATTCCACGAGGAATGTTAATCTCTGGACAAAATCCCCACGGAATTCATATTCACTCCCTTAATTTCCAACAAGATTCTAGAAATCATTTGCGGAGTGAAAACCCAGAAGGTACACCACGTAACTTAAAGTAACAAAATAATCGACGGCTAAGAGATAGAGGAAACAATTGGCTTTTAAGCCCAACAAAAAATTCTCGATAACTCATCATGCTGAGGGGAATAGCATGGCTAGCCCAACTTAAATGGTAGTTGGTAAAGACATACCAAATCTATTGGTAGCTGAGGGTTTGCTAAAAATCTTAAGAGACCTAATCCCGCCTTCCCTCCAAAATCTCTTACTAATTCCAGTCTATGGAATGGTATGACAACAAAAAGCTGTAATTATTTCTATAGTTAAATAATCACAGATCGAATCTGTCACGTTAACATTATACCTCTGGCAGCAAAAGCAACATATCTCCAGTAAGATAGAATTTCAACTTGTCAATTCTCTTCAATAGAATGATGAGTCCACTAAAATTACTCAAATCGCAAAGTTTTCTGGCTAAGTTAAGCACTACATCTCCGACCAAAATTTCTCGTATTGCAATACAAATTCCTTAAAGTTAATGTTATACCTATGACAGCGATTCTCATGATTTTCAAGACGTTCGATGCCAAGTTAAATATCACACCTCTAGCATCCATTTCATTATTAAGTTAAATACTACACCTTTGACAATGATCTTCCCTCGAGCTTTCTCATCAAAATCGAGGTGTTCAATGCTAAGTTAATATTATACCTCTAGCATTCATCCAATTGTTAAGTTAACATTAAACCTATAACAGTGATTTTCTAGTTTTCTCAATGAAAACGAGACCTTCTTGGTGCTAAGTTAAATATCATACCTCTAGAATACATTCTTGTCAAGTTAATATCACACCTCTGACAATTTAATTTGCGTAAACTGTAAATTCAAACCTGTCACGTTAACATTGCAGTTCTGACGGTAAAAATTTTCATAAATTCCTATTGGATCAAACTCCACTTGTTATTCTCATCATTAGAATAGCAAGTCCACAAAATTTGTTCAAATCACGGATTCAATCCTTGTCAAGTTAACATTACACCTCTGACAGTAACCCTCTCAAATTTTCTAGTGGAATTAGCTAACTTTTGATTGCTACGTTAATCGTCATCTCTAGAAATCAAATTCAATCACTTTAGTTTGTCTGATTTTCAAACACAAAAAAAAGGAAGACAGAGAGCGATACTCGTGTCTTCATCAACAAGAGTCGCGTCTTCTCTTTCCAATACCAGAGTATGTCCCTGCTTCTACAATCATTTCAACAATACGCTAGTAAAAGCATTCGTCAACTCTACTTGTTCAACAGTACACCAACAAACAAATAGAGCTCAGATAAGTTCTAGACTGTATATCTAGATACTCACAATGATCTACTTTGGAGGCTTCATGCAGTTCGACAGTATACTCACGAAGACTGAAATCCAGAAAAGATCAATCTCAGGACATCTCAAAAGATTGCCAATCCAAATCAACATGAAATCCAAAGTATTCTGAAATTTATCCCAGTCAACCACGAATTTTCAAAAACTTTGGAGAAAGTTCTGTAGACTATCTAAAAATCACTAAAGACAAGTCCTCAGACGCGGACCTCACTCCAACGCGAAGGTCGTGTTTCACTCAAACGCGAACCTCGCGTCTAATGGTAAACACGGACCTGAGTCTGTCCAACGTTTCCCTTTAAACGCAGAGCTCAGCTAAGCCTACGTTTCAGTTCAAATGTGGATCTCAACCAGAGTCATGTTCCAACTTCAACACGGAGCTCAGCCAAAGTCGCGTTCCAACTCGAATGTAGACCTCAGATAACTCCACGTTCCAATCCAACAACGAACCTAAAATAACTCTGCATTCCAACTCAAATGCGGACCTCAGTCAACTTTGAATCTCAACTCAAACACGAGCCTGTGAGCTCCGCGTTTCAACAATAGAACAACGCATTTCTGTTGTAACTGCCCCATTACTCGATCAATTAGCACCCACATAATGTGGGGAGTTAATCCCAATTATAGAGAGATTCTAGAGGATAATTTTACCCCCGAATACCCCTATAAATTACCATGAAAGCTATTGAATGGGGGGGGGATTGCTTCTTTTTTTAGAAGGAGAAAAATAGCTAAAAAGTTCAGAAACTTTGGGCATTCAAAGAGGGGAGAGGAAGAAAAAAAGAATTTTCTTCTTCAAAAGGAGAACTCCAACACTTGTCATATCCAAGTGGAGTTATCTTGCATCCTCAAAACAATCCAAGAGAAGCTTGTCATTTGGTCGGTTAACAGAGAACAAGATTCACTCTCCATCACCACACGAAAAACCCATCCTTAAATAAAAGGGAGATTCAAATATTCTCTCCTCTTTTGTAATCGGATTGTATCTGTTGTAATGTTTTGGGAATTAATAAGAATTTTACTTCGCATTTTTCTGAGAAAATAAAAGCATATAAGATAGATCAAGAATTAAATAATAAGCTGAAGATAATTCAAGTATTAAAGTCAAACACAAACGAATCAGTTTTGGATGCGGAGAGGCATCACAAGAAATTGACTTGTAATCTTGGCTTGTACTTGTTCAATGTAAGATTTTAGTTCATTAAAATCTAATTTAGTTGATTGGAATGCTCAAAGACACACACAAACACACAAAGGAATCTTCTTATTGTGGTAATTTATTCAATCTTCACTCTCTTTCATTTTCAGTCAAAAACTCTTGTTTATTATCTTGTCTACCCACAAGAGATCCCATGGTGAGAGTTCTAAATCCAAGATATCTACCGAATATGGATCTATTACTACTTCTCTATTTTTATTTGAAAGTGCAAGATACAAATTTAACATTTTTAGTAAGAAGCAAGTAATCTCAGGTAGATTTGTAGTAATTGGTGATTTTGATCACCACAATCTTGGACAACTCCTTGAAACCAACAATCTCAAATACTTCCTTTCCATTAAGGAATCAATCTACCCAAATTTAATCATCCAATTCTGTTGCAATCTGTATGTTTAAACAATATTATCCACAGTAGAGTAGGAAATACTAATCTAAAATTTCATCTTGATGTTTTTGCTCGCATTCTCAAACTCCCGTGTGCAGGGGTAGATATCTTTGAGCACAAACTTCTATCCTTTTATCAATACCCTAAAAATGGGTCATACCTAATTGCTTCAACCCTACTCCACAACAACGATAATCCCTCCCTGGTTGAAAATGAGGAAGTGAAGCATTTCACTCTCGTTTCTCATATTCTTGACAAAATTATTTTACACAATATTTCTTCTCAAAATCTGGTGAGTTTAATCATACCAGAGGATACGCACCACTGCTTATTTACGGTCTCCAAAAGGATATCGAAGTCGACATTCCCAAACTCATTCTTGACTATATGCTTTCTGCTAATCACATGATCCAGAATAGGAATCTTCCTTTGGAATGATGCTTACTCGCATCTTCAAACACTGTCATGTTAATTTATCTGGAGAGACTTCTTTACCGCCTTTTGTTAGCATTGATTGTACTCTTCTGAGGAGGATGCATGATTCTACTCATGCATCTCATGCACAAGAACAACCTGCTCCCCTCCTCAGTTTGATCTTGGTTTTTCATCATCCTCTTCGTCTGATCCATATCTACATTGTTGAACTAAATGAACTCCCTCTCACTTGGTCATACCAACACCACCTCTCTTCTCGAGAGAGTTCTTTTAAACCAAGATGAGATCCGAGCTACTCAAATGGAAATTCGTGCCAATCAAGATGAGTTTTGAAACACTTTGGCCCACACATGTTGTGCTCACCATTACCTTCAAGACAAGCATGGGTGGCCACTTCTTGAGCCATCAGGCTATACTCATCCTCTGCCTCCTACTGGTCCTCCTTTTGATTCATGGATTGCACCGACTATACCTACAGGCGTATATCAACAGGTTAATTATCCATTGGATGATAGGCTTTTCACCGATAAGAAGATGCTTGGTACCAACGCTGGTCAACCACATCAGTGATTTCTTCCTCCCCCCTTCTTTTAATGTTGACATAAAGGGAGAGAAGTATGAACTAAAGATGGGATTAGGAGTTATTTTATGTTTGAAAACATTATGGGCTGTAATAACTTCAGAACACTTTGGCTTGTTTTGGATACATTATGGATGCTTTGAATATTTCTAGACATGTAATGAATGTCATTTGTTTTATATAGTCTGTTATAGCATGCTTTTGATAAACACACACACGCATATATATATATATATATATATATATATATATATATATATATATATATATATATATATATATATATATATATATATATATATATATATATATATATATATATATATATATATATATATATATATATATATAGTAAGGATCCGGTCAGAAAGCTATCTTACGTGAGAAGATGAAGGGAGCACAAGAGCCGTCCGATTAGCTTTTTGGTGGTTGAGATTTGATTTGAAAGAAAAAAAATTAAAACCCAAAAACTAAATTAGTCAATCCAAAAACTAATTTAACCAAACCATCAAAAGCTAATCTGACAGCTCATGTGCTCCCTTCTCATCTTCTCACATAAGCTAGCTTTCTCACCGGATCACTACTATATTATATATATCTTTTGTTGGAGGATGGCGGATTGGATAGATGGAGGTTGTTTATGCATATATATAATATTTATTGATGAATCTTGACCATATACATTTGTGGTGACTTGTTATGGTTGGTGAATCTTTATGTATGCCACTTGTTTAGAGTTTGTTTTAGATATGCAAGATTTCAGGGGGAGCTTCACAAGAAGCTTTTCAAAATTATTTTAAAATAAGTCCATGAGTTTTTTCATCATAAAAAAGAGAGAGATTGTTGACCCAATGGTACAATCACTTTATTTGTTTTAATGATTCCAAAATTCATGTAGTTAGCACTAACATGTTTATTTAGTGTTATAAGTTGTACAAGTTTTCAAGAGTCTAAGTTCAGCTTCAACCAACTCACAAATGAAGAAATTGAAACATACAACCTAGATCAAGAACTAAAGAATAAGTTGAAAATAATTCAAGTCCTGAAGTCAAGCACAAAAGAATCAATTTTGGATGCGAAGAAGCACCACGAGAAGAAAACTTATAATCTTGAGTGGTACTTGTTCAATTTAAGATTTTATTTTGTTAAAATCTAGTTTAGTTGATTGGAATGCTCAGACACGCACAAACAGACACAAAAGAATTTTCTTATTGATTTTTCAAAATAGAGTTTTGAAATATATTTGAAAATCAGTATATAAGTGTTGACTTTATAAACAAGAGATTTCTCTATGAATACTTATCTATATAGTTTATTAAAATACAAGATAAATATTGTTTTATACATGGTTTTAAGTTTGTCATAAGTTGAAAAGAATTTCAAATTATGTGGAAATTATATTTTTGGACTGAAGTCGGTCGACCGCCTGCAAAGTTGAATATTCAGTCGGTCAACCAAGTTTGCACAAGCGTGCACAGAGTAACAACTTTGAGCTCAGTTCTACTTCTGCATGTTGTCTACTGGCTCTGACCGATCGACCGTCCGGTAGATTGCCGGTCAAAGTTAAATTGAACTCTGAGCTCCGGCGAGTCGACTGACAACAACGACTATATTCTAGCCTACTGCCAGTTGATCGCTCGGTCGACCGCCAAAGTGTCAAAGCTTTCCCAGTTTGCCTTTAAAGGCTATTTTCTGGTTCTAATCGCTCTTGGCTTGTTTCTAACAGCTATTTTTGGTATAAAATGATTATATTTGGTATTCCTATAAATAGTAGCACTGTAGATAGCCATCAAATTATTTATTATCAGTTTTTACAAGAATTTTCAAGAGTTTTTCAAGAGAGTAAAAAGTGTTTTCAAAATTTCCAAGTTTACATTGTGCTTTTGCTTCTATACTCTTCAAGTTTTCTCATTCACACAATCTTTGAGCTTCTATCTCTATATTGGATTATAGGATTGTGTATTGAGGATTTGTGACCTTGTGAGAGCTCACCACTTCTTGTATTTCTTTGAGTTGATCCTCTAGGGAATGATGATAGAGCGAGAAGTTGCGACTTTGGGGTCTTGCGGGATCTGGTGTGAGATTGTATTGGTTCAAGTGATATAGTGAAAAGTTAGAATCCTCCATGAGAGTGGAGGCGGGGACATAGGTCAAGGGGACTAAACCTCGAGAACATATCGCTTGTGTTTGCATTTGTTAAATTTCTCTCAACTCTATCTCCTCTTACTTGTGTTTACTCATATATTGTTGATATTACTCTTGTGATAGTTTGCTCATTTGGTTAACTTCATTGATATAACTCTTGTTCTATATTGCTCAATTTGTTGACATTGTTGATATTGCTTTTGTGTTATGTTGTTGTTAAATCAAGAAAGCTATTTTCAGTACCTCAACTCTTATTAAAGAGGAAACTTGAGGAGAAGTTCAGAGCCCTTCACCAGGCATCCGGCTTCATTTCTTTGTTAACATTTGTGTTTTGTTTAAGTTCTTTAATTTCTGCATTTGATTAGCACGTCACCTATTCACCCCCCTCTAGGTGGTTTCTAGGGGTGTTAAGTGGGCAAGACCAGCTCGGGAACCCGTACGGGCACGACTTGGGAAAGACCGGGCCTGGCCCAGCCCGAGTAGGACTCAGGCCAGAGCCGACCCAGCTCCAGCTAAGCCCTGGGCCGGGTCCGGGTCCGTCAAAGGTGGCCCACGGCCGGGCCGTGCCACGCCCGAGCGCTGGCCCGGTCCACCCTAGCCAGCTCGACCCGGCCCAGAAATTCCCAACAGCTATATAGTCGTTGGGTGTCAGGCGTGGCATGGCCTGGCCCGGCCAAACCCAATAGCTATTTATGGCCGTTGGGGGTTTTGCAAAAAAAAAAAATTTTTTTGCAAATACCCCCTAACTGATAAAAGGTGAGTTTGGTGAAATTTTTGCAAATAAAATTGCAAAAAAATACTCCTCTTCTCCTCAATAAATACTTCATCTTTCCCACTCCATATTATCATAACAAATCTCTTAAATCTCCAAAAAAATTCTAAAATTCTCAAGTCCTAAAGCTCTACAAGCTTTCTCTCTACAAGCTCTACAAGTTCTGAAGTTCACAAGCTCTATAAGCTCTCAAGCCTCAAGTGCTCAAGCTTTATAAGCTCTCAATCCAGTATTTATATACTTGTAAAATTAGAAACTAACAAAAAAATTGTAACACCCCGATCCCGGCGGGTACGGAGACGTTACTGCAACGTATATACGCAGGTCAGAAATACCCTCACGTATATATGCTAAGCATCAGTACAGGCAAGAATCAGAGTACGGAAGCAAGTGGTGCATTATACATTCCAACACATGAGTACAATTACAAAGTTATCACCAGAGGTGATCCAATATTACATGAATATTACATCACTGATATGCGCAATTGCGAGATTACAAAGATATGTACATGTATGAACAGTACAAAGACAGGCTCAGAGTCATAACAAGAAAACTCTAGAGCCACACATGGGGGGCTTGGAAGGATAGAGCTTCAGATGGTCTGCTGGAGATCCATGCTACCGCTGCGCCACTCTGATCAACAACTGGGGGAATCCACACGCTCCAAGCTCCATGACCTGGACATGAGAATCCAGGGGAGTCAGATAGAACTCCCCAGGCGAGTGGTGAAGTAAAAGCCAGATGGCGTACTGAGATAAGCATATGTGTATCGATAAAACCGAATCATAATCATACATTGAAAACCATGTCGTAAGCAGAAGCAGGCAGGAGCAAATAAATATCAAACAGGAAGTACTCAGGGCATGATAAGATAAGAACAGGAGACTGGTGGAATAGAACACGGTGGTAAAGCAGGATGCAAGCAGGCATAATATAGTAATCATAAAACCGAAAATTCGAAGTAAAGTCCGATACAGGCAAATTCGATTGTACAGGTTTAGGTCACGGCTCCATGAGATTAGTACCTCGAAGGAATAATCCAAACAAGGAAACGCTCATCTATATACCTTTACCTCATGTTACCGTAATCCAAGCGCGTACAACCTGAGTTACAGAACAGCACAACAAATGGTCATAACAGGAATACATAACAGGCATAACAAGATACGTAGTTGGCATCTTTTATTATTATTACTCGTCTTACCCTGATATCTAGATATGTGAACTAGCGTCCCAGCACACATATATCCATATCTGAGTAAAGCAAGGTTGTTATTGGAAACCAGCGGGGGTATCAACGAACTATGTTTACAGTGGGTCCCGTACATACCCGGGACCACGGCCCAGGATTGTTCCGTTGCTTGGTGGACGGAACCTGCTGCAAGGCGATCAGGAGGGTCTTATGGAATGCCCTTATCAAGATGGTACCAAGAAGGAGGGAGCCAACACTCCCCTCGGTCGCCTGGAGGCCCACAGGTCAGACCGGAAGTTTTAGTTGCACAACATGCCTAGTACCACTGTAAACATGAACACATATTGATAGCCGCAAGTTCCCCGAACCGATGCAAGTTGTCCAGTTTTATGGTTTATTAGATGATTATCAGATTTCGGGAATGAGCAAGAGCAAGTCAGGATTATCATGAATACATGTATATCAGGAGTACTGGTTCGTACTAGAAAGTATCACATGTGTAACAGGAGTACAGTTTGTACTATCAAGATGTCAGGTCATCATTCCCGTTATCGTGATAATCATGAGAGTCAAGTATATCATGCCGGGTGTCAAGTGATAGCATGACAGGAGAATGATATTTAGCAGGTGACCAATCATGTCAAGAGGTTGATAATAATCCAGTGGCAGGTCATGCCATAACAAGGGGTCTTGCCAAGTAGTATCATGTCATGGTGTCAGGTGATAACACATCAGTTGACAAGTAATGCAACAGGTATTAAATAGTAGCATGTGTAAAGCATGTCAAGTGTTAACATATCAGGTAAGAACAGGGCATGTGGTAGAATAGTAGCTGAGCACAATTAAGCAGAGCTGAGCAAGCTGGAGTGTACAGACAGCAAACAGTATTTAACACTGGAGCGTCTGGCAAGGTTACCGGGACAACTCGGCTTAAGGTGCGAGTAGGAATTCCGGCAGCCTCCCGCCTAGACGAATCTAGTGGTAAAGCGCTGAACGCTGATCATGATAACCAGGCGGAGCTGAGAAACCTGACGATCTCAATCATGTCTCTTTCGAGATAGTGAGAAACCGGAGGCTGAAGGGTCTAGTCATTGGCACTCGGCCATACACAATTACAGGGACTCAGCCCAATACATAATACATGAAAACATGGAATAAAATACATGTCGACCCGACAAAGCGGGAAAACTCAAATGGAGGCGAGAGCGAGGACACTCGCCTAAGTCTTTAGAAGACATAGTGAAATCCTCGATCCGGAATCCAGGGAATCAACGCGTCAACGCGTTAGAGAAAAAGTGATAGAGAGAGGAGGAAATCAAGAGAGAGAAAGGAAAGAGAGGGAGGAGAGAGAACGTGAGAGCTAGAGAGAGAAGTCCATGGAGAGAGAGAGAGAGAGAGTGCATGAAGAGAGATTGGTGTACAGGGAGACGCGGGTTTGAGAGTGAGACGCGGGGGTTGCAGACGCGGGAAAGTGGGCAGACGCGTTAGCAATCAAACAGAGAGGAAGGGAAAGGTGATTTTGTTGGTGGTTGAAGCAAAAGAGATGGAGGTGGTATTGTGATGGTATAAGTGATGGTGGAAGTGAAGATGGTGGTGATCACGTTGGTGTTGTCGTTGCAATTGAAGGCACATGATCAATACAAAATCCATGGGAAGGGTCTATTTCTAATAAAGGGATCAAACACATCAGTCAGCCAAAGTTAGTCGACTAGGGAGAGGCAAGTAGTCGACTTATAAAGGAGTTAGTCGACTATAGAGAAAGGGGTAGTCGACTAATAAGGCCGCGTCTCAAAGGGTCGCGTCTTCAGAAAAAGTTAGTCGACTAGGGATAAATGGGTAGTCGACTAATAAGGTCGCGTCTCGTAGAGCTGCGTCTTCAAGAAAAAGATAGTCGACTAGAAAAAAGGGGTTAGTCGACTAATAAGGTCGCGTCTCAAAGGGTCGCGTCTTCAGAAAAAGTTAGTCGACTAGGGATAAATGGGTAGTCGACTAATAAGGTCGCGTCTCGTAGAGCTGCGTTTTCAAGAAAAAGATAGTCGACTAGAAAAAAGGGGTTAGTTGACTAATAAGGTCGCGTCTTCAGAAAAAGGTTGCGTTTCAATGAGTTAGTCGACTAGGATAAGGGGGTAGTCGACTAATAAAGGGTTCAAGTCGACTAATGACTGGGTCAAGTCGACAACAGAGTGCAAACAGAGAGCAGAACCTGACTTTTGAGGGTTTGTGTTTGTTGATTATCTTGCATGATATAAAAATTCAAGTATGAGAATAAGTTGTCCAAGTCTTTGGCGAGGAAAACCACTCGCCTAAAAATGTTACTTTGAAGCCTTGTGCATCCGGAATAATCGTTGTCGTCAATTATCACCAAAACGATTACCGGAATAATCGCGAACGATTACCGGAATAATCTACGGCGATATTGTCGACGAAGATGAGCACGGCCCCAATCCGAAAGGAGGGCACCGGCCTTCACAAGAGAAGGAGGTTGATGGTGCAAATATAGTTCACTTTGAAAGATTGGAGTTTTGAAAACAAGGCTTCGGAGAACGAAGCCATGGCTCGTCGGAAAGAGCACGACGAGGAGATGAAGACGGCGCGGTCGTTGGTGGCTAAGATGGAGTATGAGATGGTGGAGATGGTGATGAAGCTATGGAGGTTAATGGGTCATTTGGGTGGAAAAGAAGAGGAAGAAGATGATGGTGGAGGTGGTGTTGTGGTTGAAATGGAGGAGGAGATGGTGGAGAAATGGCTAGCCAAAGGAGGGAACATGGCTCAAACCCATGGAAATGGGCTGCCATGCTCTCTGTTGGTGGTTGCAGGAAACAAGAAGAAGAAAGAAAGGAAAAATGAATGAGAGAGAAGGAGTGGAGGCATTTATATAAAGGATGGGAATGAATATAATAATGTTGCACTTTTCAAAACAAAAGAACACACAAGGAGAACTTGCGTCTCCCTCTCCAAACGCAGCCCTTATGCCTGCGTTTAGGCCAAAATGACCCAAACGCGGAATTTAAAGCCGCGTCCAGGGAAGTGCGAAGGTTACGTTTAACAAAAGGACAAAAGTTAGATTTGACTTGATGGGAGTTGATCTGAAATGCATTAAATGCAGTATGGAGAGGATCTCTGCATTAAATGCGGAATCCAAGTTGGTGAAAACTCGCGTCTAGCGAGGAGAGAGAAAAAGTGGAAAAATATCTGGACACTATTCCGGTATCTGGGAAAACACCGAAAACTCCGGAAAAGTCCAAAAATTAAAGTAACTTGGAAAGATTCCTAAAAATTCTCAAAAATAATAAATATTATAAAAAGATTTTTGGTGAAATCGTTTTTCAGAAATTCAATCCCATTCTCAAAATAAAAATCCTAAAGCCAACCGTCAATATCGGTCTACACCGGGTTGGCCGGATTTTGATAAAATCTGAAAAATCTCAGAAAAAGTATTTAGATAGAAAATATGATTTTAAGAAGTTATGGAAAAGCCGTTTCTTGAAATTCAACTCCGTTTGTAAATAAAAAATCCGAGAACCGGTCAGTGGCACTGGTCGACCCCGGTTTTGAAGATTTACAACTTAATTCCGAAAATTTTCAGAAAATCATGAAAAATCTAAAATATTGGAAAACAAAGTTTAAAACTGAAATCGGTCAAATCTGAATAGCGAAAAGACCAAATCAAGCAATTCACTAGGATCGGGTTCCCGGTTCAGATTAAGGCTGACCCGAGTTCACGAATCCAGATCCAAGGCAAAACGATCATATAAACAACTCATAATACAAAATAAATACAGGAAGTAAATCGAAAAATACGATCGAAAACTCTGAATACGCAACTAAGTACGTATTCGGGAGCGGGGTGTTACAAAAATAAATGCTAATTTTTCATCAGCTAGGTCTTGTCAAGCTTTTGGTTTTAGATTCGTGGTTTTAGTAATGAACAGTGGGAAGTCCTAAATTTGCCACTGGACAACACTAAATTTGCCACTGGATGACACTCCACAAATTCCATTCACACAATACATAGATTTTAATGCTTCTTCTAATATACCTAGTATTGTTCCTCATATACTTATTAGTTTTCTCGAGGTATCAACTACCTCTACAAATCGTAAATCTGAAGTTTAAAAATATTTTGATAAAGTAATTGTTAATGGAGCTAGAAGGGCTCAATGCAAGTTGTGTCCAGATGTTTCATATGCTTTTTTCAAAAATGCGAGAACTAGCTCACTTACCCGACATATTAAGGGTAAATACTCAGAACACCAACCACGACAAACCCAAATTAGCACTTTGGACGGCACAATAGGCACTTTTACTTATAATCATGCAATAGGTAAAACAAATTTAGCTAACTATCTTATTCAGTCTAAATAACCTTTTAGAATGGATGAAGATGATGCATTTATAGATTATATTAGAACCACTCATAATCCGTATTATGAGCCGGTCAGTAGGAACATTATAAGATAAAAGATGTTTAGAGTATTTGAAAACAAAAATAAATGTTAATTGCAGTTTTATCATCTTTGTCACATAAAATTGCACTCACTTCTGATTGTTGAGAAGCCCTCTACGACAACCACTATATGTTATTACTGCTCATTATATTGATTTTGATTGGTTTTTAAATAAAAAAATTTTCTCATTCTCATAATGCTTTAAATCTTAGTAAGGTTATAATGCGTGTTGCTAGAGAATATAAAATTGATTCTAAAATTTTTATTATTTCATTCGATAATGCTACCGAAACTACTGTGGCAATTGAAATTTTAAAAAATTATTTAAAATTAGTTTTGAATGGAATTTTTTTATATTCGATGTGTTTGTAATATTATTAGCTTGTGTGTACAAGATAGTTTGAAATTAATTAATGATTATATTCAAAAATTAAGAGACACTATTATATTTATTAAAAGTAACAGCCTATGAAGACAAACCTTCAGACAAATTTGTCCGGGCTTAGGGTTGCCTCCTAAAAAATTACCTCAAGATGTAAAAACTCATTGGAACTCAACATATAATATGTTTAGTAAAGCGATTCCTTACAAGGAGGCAATAAATAGGTTCATTTCTGTAGAATTACCTAACTGTTTTATTTTTGATGAGAAATGGGAAATTTTGTGAATTGATTTGTGAATTTTGAAAAGATTTGAAAGAATAACAAAATTATTTTCTGGTATTTATTATCCAATGACAAATTTAGTATTTTATGAGTTAGCTAAAATAAGCAAAATATTTTTTCAATTAGAAATAATGATTTTATTAAAGATATTATTGCTCCCATAGAGAAATTTTTTTAATAAATACCTTAAAGAATTTTTTTATTTTTATTTTACTGCTATTATGGATCCAAGGATTAAATTTAATGGATGTAAATTTTTACTTAAAAATTTTTATGAAAGAATAGATTATGAGGACAGTCCTGTCCTAATGTAGGCAGATATTGATTCTTTTATAAATAAATTTTATGATTTTTATGAAACCGCTTATGGAAGTGAACAATTTTCATCTCATCTCAAACTTCTTCAACATCTACAAGTAGAAGTTCAATATTTTCAGACAGCTTTCAAAAAATTTAGAACTTCTGATTTTTTAAATAAACTTCATTATTATATCTAACGTATTGTAACTCCTGAGATTGATTTAGACTTAGGATTTGATAATTTTGATATTTGGCATGATGAAAATCACAGGCATCAACTTATCCTGTGCTTTCCATCATGGCACGTGTTTACTAACTGCTCTGATATTTACAGTAGCATTAGAGTCTATTTTTAGTACAGGTGGTTGAGTGCTGACTGATATAAGGAACCGTCTGGCGTCGGATGCAATTGAGATGACCATATACGAGAAGGATGGCTAGATGCAGAAAAGAGAAGTCAAAATAAAATAATTAATGATCTCATTGAAGATTCTCCAGGAAACTCCCCAGAAGATAAATGAAGACTTGTATTTTTTTATTTATGAATGTAATTTATGAAGTATAAAATTTAATTTATACTTCAATTATATTTGTATCCATTATCCATTTTATTAGATCATTAAAAAAAAAATTATATTTTCATTTCACAACTTGTAATTTCATTTTGACAATTTTTTCACAACTTGGATTAGTAAATTTTTAGAGATTTAAGATTTTTTTTTAGAGTATTTCTAAGAGTTTTTTTATTTTTTTAATAAGGCTAGCCCGACCCGGCATGGGTCTGGCCTGGGTCGTGGGCCGGACTGGGTTCCAGAAATGGAACGCAGGCCCGGGCCGGGCTGCCTCCATTTTAACCGGGCGAGGGAGGCTCGACCCGGCCCGGCTGTTGGCCCGTCGTGCCTGGGCCGGGCCCAACCCAGCCCACTTGACACCCCTAGTGGTTCATCCACAACCTTGGTGAAGCAATTAAATATAACAACCAATTCTCTTACGTGCTATTCAAACCAGCCAAAACAGTTATGATTCAGAGATCATATAGTTACGAGAATCTTCATTATCCTCATCCTCACCAACAACCCAGACAGGTATATATATACCTCATTCTCCATCGAGAAATGGTTGGCTTTTGATAATCACCAAAAACACCACACACAAGCATTCTCTCTGCTTTCTCCCAACAAGGATATTTATTCTCACGCCCGAAGGTTTTGGACTGGCACCAGACCAGTGCTCTTGACCTGAAACACATCTTCCTTCCTGTGTTTTTGGCACATTCTATCAGAAGCATCCAATCGTCCATGGCAAAAATCCCCACCACAATCAGGTTTAGAATTTTTATTTTCTTATTTGATAAATGACAATAGAAAATGCGATTTGAAATCAAATGTGAACATGATATGTTTTTAATTTCTTAGCTGTCTCATTTTATTGGTGAAAAGAAAATATTAAGAGTTTTTGTTCAATTGTGTTTCTAACTTTTAAGTGGGAATCACAATTCTGAATACAAAATAACTCAAAGAATTAAAATTTACACATTTTTTACCCAATTTTATTCCTTCCTTTTGTTTCCCTTCGCCAAACACAAAAAAAATCAAATTTTATAAGAGTGACAACAGGTTGGATCCAACGAGATCCACTCGTGGACCCAATATAAGTTCATCAATCCACTTGATATGAAGTTTCCACATATTAAGCACAGTTCCATAAATTCAGAATTTCAAATTATTCGACATTTTTCTGAACAGTGATTATTTGGGTAATTGCTCCTTTTTTCGCCAATATGAAGCTAACTTTACTACAACTCAAGAAGCCACTATAACAAAGTTCTGCCCAAAACCAAGAACTGTAGTATTCCTTCTAGTAACCGTGGAAGCCAACATCAAATGCCGGAGCTTTACACACATCAATGCATTATAAGCACAAGTAGGAACAATGACATCAAGGCTCTCTTCCAAAAACAAAACCTACTCTTAGAACTACAACAAGTATTGCAAATGACAAATTTCTTTAATTATGTCATAAAAATCTTGGGCAAACTTTTGAAGAATGGAAGGGGAATGATCACAGTAAACTCGTGATGATTTATTCCAGCAATTGAGTCATCCAAGTCAATTAAGAAAAAGCCCAACTATGAATTGAATCATCCTCAATTTAGTTCACAAAAATGTTATCAGTCCATGAAAAAAAGACATGCATGAGATCTCTGCTGCATTCAGCTGGCTTAAGACCAGGCAGTCCTTCAGAAAACTTCCAGGAAAAAAACTAACAAGAATTCTCGTGCTGCGTTTCGACTGGCAAACACGAGCAAAAGCACAGCAAACAAAACCGTCATGTTGCAATTTCTACTCACATCTAACGGCTTCAAAGGTAAACACTAAAACTAAAATGATACTAAAAGAAGCATAGATAACGATTATGCCCAGAGTTCGTGTCACGTTCCGCTTCCCAAAATACGTGAAAATAGAGTCGCGACGAGAATCGGCGATGTACATACGCGAGGAAAATACTTCATGCATACACGATAAGCCTAAGATAACCTGAACAAGATATAAAATCTACTATGATAAATCAATATCACTGCAATATGACATACAAATATCTAACACAATGATAGCAGATGAATAAAGGAAAGAAATGACAACTGGACATGATATAGATGATAGAATCTGGGAATAACATGAATAAGAGAGTAAGAATACCTATGATCAAGAAAAGAGAAACTCCAACTCCTTCTAATGCATGTAATCCTCTCCAAATACCTGATCAGTAATAAATCGACACAGATCTGGATATGTAAACCCAGGGAGTCAGAACTCTTAGTGAATGTATAAAAATAAATTGGAAAATACATATACATATAACATGTTAATAGATAAAAAAAATATATATATACGAGAATAAGAAATGACATGAATAAAGTAAATAAACAGTAATGTAGATAGCACACAGTAGAGTACATATCCAGTTAGGTATTCAATCAGGTGTCTATCACAATCTATATATCAGGCGAGTAAAGTCAATCAGTACTAGAATCAGATGTCCAAGCAGGTCAGATGTAACATCGGGTGTCCAACATACATACATGTATCAGATAAAGACAATCAATTACAGTACATTATGAACAGTTTATTATTTTTATGTCAGCGAACACAAATTGCCACCTGTAATACACGCATCACATACTACGCCTATTACACATGTCAATCAGGGTCCTAAGTTATTAAAACTGGTCGGTTTGAGATATTGTTTATGCTTTAGGTGGGTCCCGTACATACCCCGGACACGGCCCAGACTCCTGGTGTTGAACCAGGCCATACCGCTAGGTAGTTAGTAACATGTATAACAGGAATAAGAACAGGACAGGGTGCCAGTCACTTCACGGGAATCTTGCAGTGGAACCCTCTTTCGGCTGTGCAATCTATATTCTAGGTCCATCCAAAATACAGACGTTGTCTCCTCCATCAATTTTTTCAATCCCAGTGTAAGTTGTTTAATTTCATGTTATTAGTTTATCAAGATTATTTAATGTGCATGTTACTTAGATTACTGGGATAACTCGGTGATAGCCATGGTAACGATAACAACATGTATAATCAGGATACTGGTATAACATGATATATAATGTCAGTGAACGGAATACTGGTATAACAAGACATGTAACAAGTATAACATGAGAGTGTTGTTACCGTATACAATATTTTCCCAGTAATTATGGTAACATGGACAATATAGTTATCAAGTAAATGTCATGTATAATCAGTCAAGTTATTCAGGTAAATCATGGTATTTAGAATAAGTAATGACCTGCTGGCATGAATAGAATAATCCGGTAAAATATTTAATCAACTCAGATCCTCAAAGTCATCGATATATCCAAGTCTCAATATATAAAATACATACTCATCTATATCCAATCAATCATCACTATCCAATCTTAATTAAGACCATCATACACTCTCACTTCCAATGAGTTCAAACACAAGATCCAGAAATCCAAGTAACTAGTCAATTATGTATATATGTGCCCCCAAGTCAGGTCAAACCAATCTACATCTACTCCTCAACCCAAGATCAACTCTAACTAAATTGAGTCTACTAACAAATCCAAATCTTATATCTCGTTCTTTTAATAAAAATATTCAAATTAATCAGTCATTAATATCTAACCACACTCTCATCTGTTTTGCCATCAATAAAAATAATCAAATCTATTGATAATGTCACTCAGATACCAACTCGTACAACTGCCATCATGAACCAGTCAAATTTGTTGGCCCAAGGTTACAATCACCCGTTTTAGTGTGTTTTGATGATTACAAAATATATATAGTTATTTGTACTAATCATGTTTGTTGTTTTAGTGTGTTTCAGGGTTCAAATGAAACTAGAAGTTTTCTTCCCTAATGGAAGGTGTTTTGACTCAAGTCACTTCAATTCGGGCTCAAAGAATCAAGCTTGCAAGATCATATGAAGAAGCCTACTTGAAGCACTTGTAGTCCTTAGAACCAATGTAAGAAATAGATTGTTAAAGTTTGAGTTTTGGAAATTGGCTCTAGGATACACACACACATTTTTGTATACAAGTTTTCATGTTTAAAACTTTGTGTTTCTAAGTTTCATGCTTTAACAAATATACATGACTCCAAGTTTTACAAAGACATATATCATATTTAAATCATGTATACTCTTTCCATCATGATACTTAGTTTCAAAATACTTTTACAACAAAAATTTCCAAGTTCTGTCTTGCTGCTGTTTTTCTGTTTCAGGCAAAACCGGCCGACCGCCCGGTCGACCGGCGCTTGTGTTAGGACATGCACGCTTGTGCATGTCTGTCGGCCGATCGCCGGGTCGACCGACTGTCTGCAGTTTGCTCTCGGGTTTTCTGGGTCGACCGCCCGGTCGACCGCTTTCAGGAAACCTTGTTTCTGTTTTGAGGACGATCGACCCGAGCGGTCGACCCGAGCCCAACGGCTACTGCCAGCAGGGCGGACGGCCGACCGGACCAGTCGACCGCCAGGCCTGCAAAGTGCCAACGGCTATTTCCTCTTTTGTGTAATTCTGAAAAACTGTTTTTAGTCTGTTTTGTGGCAGATTTTCTCTGATCTTTAGGGATTATTTTCTGATCAAATAAGCTTTATTTTTAAGTGTTTTAATCCCTTCCTCTCCCTATAAATAGAGGAGAATAGTCTCTTGCAAAGATACCAAGAAAAATACCTAAGTTTTCAAAGAGAAGAAAAGTTTTTATGCTCTCCATTTCCATTCTTTCTTGAGCTTGTTTTCAGTTGTGTTCTCTAGCAAAAATCATCCTACAACTGAGTGTTTTCTCACTACACTTCTTAGAGCCAAAATTCCCTACTCAATCTATAAGGAAGTTGTAAAAGAGTGAGAGTTTGTAAGAAGTTTTAGTGATCTTGTTGTGATCACTTTGGTTACTTGTGTTCATCTTGTTCTTGTGGAGACACCTCTTCGGTAGAGGTTATTGTAAGTGGTGGAGCTCGGTGCTCGGGTCTTTGGTAGACCGTTGTAATCGTCCTCGGTGGATAGTGGAAACCCTTCACGGAGCTGAAGGCGGGGAGTAGAGCGGTGGCTCGAACCTCGAAACAAACATCTTGTATTTGCGATTGCTTTGTGTCCATTTTACTTTAAATTTCTCTTGCACTCTATTACTTTCAAATTACTTGCTTGAGATCTTGTTTTCATTCCTTGTGATATATTGTGTGCATTTCATCATTGCATATTATTCATTCTTTGTTCGATCAATTCTTATACAACAAGGTTGCAATGCGCACCTCTAACCCATTCAAGGGGAATCAGGAGGAAGGAGTTCAGAACCCTTCACGGGGTATTCGGCTCTTAGTCTTATTTTGAGAGATCGTTGCATCATTCATCTATCTTAGTTTTAAAAAGATTGTTAGATTAGCAATTACACCTATTCACCCCCCTCTAGGTGTTTTTCAATTGGTATCAGAGCTTGGTCACTAGGCTCTTGGCTTAACAACCTTAGAGAGATCCTAATATTGCTAATCATTTCATTCATTCTCACTTAGTAAAGATGGCCGATGGTATTAAGACACCCCCTAAGTTTGATGGACTTAACTTTCCATATGGAAGGTTAAGATGACCGTTTTCTTGCAATCTCTAGGTAGTCGAGTTGCAAAGGCCGTGACCAAACCCTTTAGTGCACCCCCCGGTGATGAATCCACTTGGTCCGAAATTGAGACTAAGGAATTTGATGCCAATGCTAGGGCTCATTATGCACTCCTTCAAGCCCTTAATGATGATGATATAGCTAGAGTTATTCATTGCAAGTCCGCATATGAAATTTGGACACATTTACTAGTTACACATGAAGGGGCTTCACAAGTGAAGAGGGCTAAGATAGACCTTCTTCGGTCCCAATATGAAAACTTTTGCATGCAAGATAATGAACAATAGATGATATGGTTACAAGATTTACAAAGATCACTAATGGACTTTCTTCTCTAGGTGATGGTATTGACAATGACCAAAGAGTAAGGAAGATCATCTGGGCTCTTCCTCCTTCATGGGAAGTCAAAGCAACCACCTTGAAGGAACTCAATGACAAGGAGGAGATGGAGCTAATAGGTCTCATTGGGAACCTCAAAACCCATGAGATGGAGAGAAAAGCTAGGGAGGATATGGCTCCTTCCAAGAAGAAAACAATAGCCTTCAAGAGTCAATCCACACACTCCGAAGAAGATGATAAAGAAGAAGATGACGAAAAGCTCTCACTTCTTGTGAAGAACGTTCGGAGGATGTACAATAAGGCTAAGTTCCAAGGAAGAAGGAGATGGCAAGGAGGCAAAGAAGAAAGGAAAATTATATGCTTCAAATGCCAAAGACTGGGACACATTGTTGCGGAATGCCCGGATAAAGTAAAGCCCTCCACCTCAAAGAAACCTTACAAGAAGAAAGCATTGAAGGCTACATGGGATTCCGAGAGCGAATCCGAAGAGGAAATTGACACCGCCAACATGTGCTTCATGGCTAATGAAAGCACAAGTAAGGTAACCTCTTCCACTTCTTTTGATGATGAACTTTCCATGGATGAAATAGGAGAAGCATTTGTAGAACTTTCACATAACTATGATTCTCTTAAGAAAAAGTATTTAAAAATGAAAAAAGAAATTAGTCTCTTAATCATCAAGTTTTTACTCTTTCCAAAGAAAAAGATGAATTACTTTCCACTCTTGTTTCCACCCAAAAAGATTTTGACAATTATAAAATTTCTTGTAAAGGCAAGTTTCCACAAATTAATGATAATGAGATCACCATGCTTAAAGAGAAAATTGATTCTTTAGGAGTAGTTTTGAAAAAGTGTGAATTTGATAAAAATAGACTTGAGGCTATGTTTCCTAAGAAACAAGCCCCTAAGAAACAATCTCATGTTCATGCTCATGTTCATACCACACAACCTCTACATCATGCCAAACCCCACAAACATGCTCACACTTCACACACACATCATGCATTCATGTATGGTAAAGTATTTTCATGTTCATATTGTGGCCGAAAAGGTCACTTAGTTAGGTTTTGTTATGATAGACTAAATGCATCTCGTCATAATGTTTGGGTTTGAAACACTAACTTTCAAGGACCCAAGAAAATTTGGGTACCAAAGTCAATGAATTTGTTCAATAATGTAGGTACCTTCCAAGGCCCAACGACGTAGAGGGTTGTGGTATCTTGATAGTAGTTGCTCAAGGCACATGACTTGGGACATCAACAACTTTGCAACCCTATCAAGATACCATGAAGGTGGCACCGTCACCTTCGGAGATGATGCCAAGGGTAAAATCATCGGTATCGGTAATGTCAAACTTGGTACATCCCCTTTAATTGAGAATGTTGTTTTAGTTGATGGCCTCAAGCATAACCTCTTGAGTGTTAGTCAACTTTGTGATAAAGATTTTGATGTAGTTTTTGATAATGTAGCTTGTAAAGTAATTGATAGAATTTCTAATATTTGTGTGTTTTCCGGTTTTCGTGAAAATAATGTTTATATGATTGATATGTCTAATATGTCTTGTAATATTACTTGTTTAAAAGCCCTCGATGATGACTCTTGGTTGTGGCATAGAAGATTAGGCCACATTTCTTTTCACCATATATCTAGGTTAAACACAAAGGAAATGGTGAAAGGTATTCCTTGCTTGAATTTTGAAAAGGACCGGGTTTGTGACGCATGTCAATTTGGGAAACAAACCAAGTCTTCTTTCAAGTCAATCAAGGATATCATGACATCACGTCCCTTGGAGTTAATCCATATGGATTTATTTGGTCCTACTCAAACCAAAAGTCTAAGTGGGAATCGGTTTGCATTTGTTTTGGTTGATGACTTTTCACGTTTTACTTGGGTTTTCTTTCTTGAACACAAAACCAAGCCTTTTCACATTTTCAAGCCTTTAAGAAAAGAGTTGAAAAGGAAAAAGATACTTCTATTTTAAGAATAAGAAGTGATAGAGGAGGTGAGTTCATTAACCTACCCTTTACCACTTTTTGTGAAGAACAAGGAATTAAGCATGAACTATCTTGTCCTAGAACTCCACAACAAAATGGAGTAGTTGAACGGAAAAATAGAACATTACAAGAGATGGCTAGGACAATGCTTAGTGAATATGGTCTTGTTGGCCCAATGGCCTTCCACTCTAGTTTTGATGATGATCAACACTCATGTAGTTATGTTTACTAATATTCTTGTGTTTCTAGTTTCAGATCATTAACAGGATATTAGGTTGGTGATTAGCTTCAACAAGATGATTAGAAGCTATTTATGATGATTCCGGTGCCAAAGCTTAAAGATCATACCTTTGCACTTGGAGAATCACGGAGTTTTGGAGCAAGTCTACTTGAAGATGAAGATCGTCAAGAAGACTTAGGTATCTAGTTTAGAATTTGTGTTTTAGATCCATTTGTAAAGCTTTGTTTAGTTGATATGCTCAAGTGCACAAAACACACGTTTTATGATTTGATATTTGGTTTTTATGAATAGTTGATCAAAACAAGTTTACATGTTTTATATGTATAGTAGATGTATTCTAGTTATACATACATGGTTTAACTTGCTAAACAAACTTATTTTGATATCCCTATTCATGTTTTGGAAAAATCAAGTTTGATAAAAATACCGGTTTTTGTTTTTGATAAAATTTGCAAGACACAAAAATGAATTGATATGTTGATATATTGTCTTGAAATTTTTATCACATGTTTATGTTTTAACATAAAATGATAAAACAAGTTTTATGGAATTTTCAGAAATGATAAAAGACTTTTGTAAAATATTTTTCCCTAAATTTCTGACCTGGTTTTTGGGCTGACAGGCTGGTCGGTCGACCGTGCCGGTCGACCGCACCAAAGGGCCGGTCGACCGATGTGCACAGATGTGCACGTCTGTTAAGCACAGAACCGGTCGACCGGGTCGGTCGACCGAGGTGAGAGCTCTGCTCTCGGGATTTTTCGGTCGACCGGGCCGGTCGACCGCTAGTGCCCAACGGTCACATTTTTGACCGTTGGCGGTCGACCGGACCGGTCGACCGGTGGCTGTCAGAACTGCCACATCAGCCTAACGGCTAGTTTTTCCTAGGGGCTATATATACCCCATTTCTCCATTGTTTTGAAGAAGATTTTTAGAGCTAAAAATTCCAGACTTTCTCTAGTGTTTAAAAGAGTTTTAAAAGGGTTTTTTAAGCCAAAAAGATTTCATCTTATTTGTTTTTGGGTTTTGGAAAAATCAAAGAAAGAATATTTTGGGAGATTTGTCTTGGTTTTCATTCTATATCTTTTGGAAGGATTTTCCCAAGTGATTTTCTTTGTTGCTAGTTTTCCAAACACCTAGTTTTCCACACTTGAGCTATCTTCTATCCTAAACTATTAGGATCTTTGTTTTGTGGAAAAAGATAAGAGAAAAGAAAGAGAGAGTTTTGAGGTTGTTGTTTGTAACCTCTAAGTTGTACACCCTTATTCTTGTTGTATCCCTCTTAGGTAGAGGTGATCGGGTGATTGGTTTGTATCCCTCAAGTGTGAGGTGATTGAGATTGGTTGTGAGCCTCTTTGATAGAGGTGTTGTTGTTGGTTGTTGTTGGCCTCGGTGGAGGTTGTATTGAGAGAGGAGTTAGGTACTCCTAGAGTTGTAAGAAATCCTCTTCGGTAGAGGTTCCCTCGGTGGGAGTTGAGATAGTGGAAATCCTACACGGTGGTGTAGGCGGGGATGTAGAGCAAGGTGCTCGAACCTCGAAACAAATCTCGTTGTTTGCGTTTGCTCCCATTGTCTCTCTAACTCTCTCTCTTTATAATTGTGCAAAGCATCATATTCATATCATATCATATTTGCTTGTGTTGAGCATAATTCACATTGCCATATCATATATTGCTTGTGTTGCCTTGCATCTTTCATATTGTAATTTATCCTTGATTGCTTGGCTTGATTGTGTGTGCACATATTTCTTATTGCTTGGATTGCTTGTGTGTGTGTGCCTAACTTGTACTCATCCAACAAGAGCTTCACATAGCGCCTCAACCCATTTCAAGGGGAATCAAGGGGAGTTAGTCCAGAGCCTCGCAAGGGGAATTCGGCTACACTTGTTTTATTGTATTAGTTTGTGCATAATTTACATTAGCTCCCGCATTTAGCGCACTTAGTTTGCATTTAGTTTCTTAGATTAGCACTTACACCTATTCACCCCCCCTCTAGGTGTTTTTCAATTGGTATCAGAGCTAGTGCTCCTGATACTTAGGCTTAACATCCTAGGAGTGATCCATTTACTTGCTAATCTCATTGTCATTTGATTGTTTGCACATTCATATATAGTTTACCATGGACTTCATGACCCCTCCTAGCTTTGACCCTTCCAACGTTGATGTTTGGAAGTATAGGATGTCCATGTACCTAAAGACCCTAGGTTTGCATGTTTTCCTTGCCGCCACCAAGAGATGTTATCTTGGTGATTGCAATCATATAGGGGCCAATGCACAAGCCCTAGAGGCCATTAGAAGCACTTTACCTAAAGACTATCTTTTATGTGTTTCTAATCTTGATTCCGCCTTTGCAGTGTGGAACAAATTGACAACCACCACCACCTCGGAGCTTCAAGTTCAAATTCTAGAAGAGGAATCTAGTGAGAATCCGATCCACAATGCTTCATGGTCCAAGGGAATGACTCCCTTGAGGTACATTCGGAATCCCACCTAGATAGTGATTATGATGCTAGCTCTTCATGTGATGATATTGTTGATCCCCATGCCTTGAATGAAGAACTATCTATTGTTTGTGAAAAACTAATTGAAAAATATAAGATTTTGAAAAGGAAAAGTCTAGAAATTGAAAAAGAAAATAAGTGTTTGCATTCTAGACTTGATTGTGTTTTGCAAGAAAAGGTTGAGGTCTATAATGAAAGGGATTCATTGAGATCTCAATTGGAACTTGCTTTAAAAGAAAATAAATTTTTAAAGTCTAAAAATGATTGTGAAACTCTTTTGAAGAAAAATGAAAATTTGTCTTCTAAGTTGATTTTGTTTTAAAAGAGAATGTTGCTTTGAAAAACAAAATAATTTCTATTTCAAATGATTTGGATGCATGTTTAAAGAAAAATGTTTCTTTTCAAAATAAGATTGTTTCTCATGTTTGCCATGCTAGTGTAGCCTCTTCATCTAGACTACCTAATGCATGTACCTCTTCTTCTAGAATTAATGATGATATTTGCATGTTAAAGAAGAAGGTAGATTGTTTGGGCTCCACTATGAGCCAATGTGCCATGAACCACACACGATTGGAATCCTTGGTTCGAAAGAAACAAGTTCCATCCTTTATGCATGCACACCCATCACGGCATACACATGCTTCACATGGACACCATCAACACAAGTATGCTCATGTGTACACATGTACACATTGTGGCCGAAAAGGCCATCTTGCTAAATTTTGCTATGATCGTTTACATGTTGAAAATTTAGCCAAGAAGTTTGTTTGGGTTAGAGAAGGTACTAACCCCCATGGACCCAAAAGAGTATGGGTACCAAAGACCACCCCTCCAATTTTTGATGTAGGTGTGGGCTCTCACATGACGTGAGAGTAATGACACCTTGGAGTGGATGCGTTCCGGACTTAAAGGAAATCATATGGATGCATCACTTTCAAGGAAGATTTGGTGGAGATGACCACCATGTTTTGGAGACAAGGAAAATTACTTCTTCGGTTTTGGTAACAATCCTTTACTCCCATTTATTATGATTACATGCTTTCCATTTCATTGTTTATAGCATGTTTTTGATGTCTATGGATTAGTATGTTCATTCCATGTTTATTAGATCCTTGACATACATGTATAGTATTTGAGACACATATGCTTATATGAACCCATATTTAGTGTTCTCACTTTTGTTTAAGCTATAATGTACATCATGAATCTAATACATGTGAATTTACATAGTAATCATGTTTTAGTTTTATCATGATGATTTTTATATTGTGTTTTGATGCTTCATGTTAAGGTTACTTGTTTAGATGTTAGTTTTCATTAAGACTAGGAATTATACTTGTACATATAGTGGGCCACAAATAAATCTATATATGTATGAGCTTGAACGCTTATTTGAACCCATTAGATGTGCTAGTATAGTCTAGTTTTGATGATTCATACATTTCAAACTTGTATTCCATTTTTGGATTTGTTTTATGATTGTGTATTTCACTTCATGTATATGTTTGTATTGCCAAACTTTAAGATATACATGTATACCCCTTGAGTCATTTGCCCTTCATGCAAATCTATATTATGGACTCAAAAGTGTGTTTAAGGGATATGTATGTATACTTCTTGTGTTGACAAATCATACATATACCTTGAAATGAAAATTGCTTTGATGAAAATTTAGCCTTACATGTTTTCATGTTTATGTGTCAATATTTAACTTCATGTATATGTCCATCTTATCCAAACTATTGACTATACATGAGTATCCTTTTTGAGCCACGTGCCTTAATGCATATATCTTGTGGACTCTTTATGTTTTGGATATGTATGTATACATTAGTTTGTATTAGACATACATATGCCTTGAAAATTAGATAGTTTTGATGATTTCGTGTTTTAAGGATTAATTGAGCTTAATGAAAATATTTTTCATGATTATGATCTTCACATATTATTTGTACACTCATATCTATTGCTCATGTTTTGTTTCTCATGAGTTATGCTTTATTGGTTAGAGTGATGATTATCATGTGAATTTCATTTTTGTTTTATTCCTTACTTGAAGGATTTCGTGCTAGTTAACAAGTTTTTCATTTAACTAGTTGCGGTGTTCTTCATCTTGGTAGTGATTTTCAAACAAAACTACATTTTCAAATCTATCTTTGAAAACCCCTACCATCTAAGGGCGGTAGGATGGGAGATCATGTTCATGTATACCCTAAATTGAAAATCTTTAAAACTTGAATTATGATTGGGTGGTAGATAATATGATGTATACACTTAAACTTATTGTTATGTCAATTGGTATCATTTTGATCTTCTTGTATACTCATATATGTTTTGTATGTATGTATGCTTTAAATTCCAAGTATATCAATTTCTATTGGTATCTATCTTTCATACATATATATGTTTTGTGTTTATGCTAGTGCTTGAGTTTCAATTTTGTTTAAATTGATTACTTTTAAATTGTTATCAAGACTATGCATGTCTTTAGTTTGTTTTTCATAAAGGGGGAGAAATTTGATTTTGTATTTCAATTGGTATTTGTACTCCCACTCTTTATGATTAAAAGTTGTTATTTTGAACATATGATATCAACATCAAATTTGTTTATATATTTTCAAAATGAAATATATTCTTACAATTGGTATCAAAATTTGTGTTTAGACATTCAAAATTTGTTATGTTGTTTTACAATTGGTAATTTGTTATGTTTAATTACAATTGGTATTTTCAAAATTTTTGTTTAAAGAAAATATTCAAAATTTTGATTTGTATTTCCTATATGCAAGGAGAGCTTAACATCTCTCTTACATATAGATTCATGTTGAGTATATTATAAATTGAGGAGCTTGACAACTCTTCTTTATATGATATACGTGTGTAGGGGGAGCTTCACATCTCCTCTTATGCATTACATAATATGTGTTATGTGAATTGGGGCTTGTCATCCTTTCTTCATGTAATGCATATGTGTAGGAGAGCTAACTTAACGTCTTCCTCTTCATGAATGTATATAGCATATAACATATATTGATCCTTGTTTATTGGTATCAAGATGCTTCATTGACATATTTTTTAATTGATATCATGTTTGTAGTCACCCTTATTGATTTTGTTTTTTGTTTTAGACAAAAAGGGGGAGAACATTGTTTGCATTGTTTTGATTGACAAAAAGGGGGAGAAAGATTTTTACCCCTCATTTTATCTATGGTTTTGATTGTTTACCCCTTTGTTGATGATTGACAAAAAGGGGGAGAAGTATTTGAGTTTTATATGAGTATTTGAGTTTTATATGCATGCTTATGTTTTATATGCATATATTATGTTTTAATATCAAGAATATTAAGTTTAATTGATATCCAAAGCTTGCTTTGTAATTGTTGTGATTGGTATCTAGAGTTTATATATGCTTATTTATGTTTTTGCATATATTGAGTTCATGCATAAGCAAATAAACAATAAGATATGAAAAATATGTATGTCTCTTGTTTAGAATCATAAGCTTTCATTGCATATTTATTTATTCATTTGTTATGCATGAGTTAAGGGGAGCTTCCTTGAAGCTTATCTTTAATCCATGCATATATAACTCCATGAGTTTTGTCATCATCAAAAAGGGGGAGATTGTTGGCCCAATGGCCTTCCACTCTAGTTTTGATGATGATCAACACTCATGTAGTTATGTTTACTAATATTCTTGTGTTTCTAGTTTCAGATCATTAACAGGATATTAGGTTGGTGATTAGCTTCAACAAGATGATTAGAAGCTATTCATGATGATTCCGGTGCCAAAGCTTAAAGATCATACCTTTGCACTTGGAGAATCACGGAGTTTTGGAGCAAGTCTACTTGAAGATGAAGATCGTCAAGAAGACTTAGGTATCTAGTTTAGAATTTGTGTTTTAGATCCATTTGTAAAGCTTAATTTAGTTGATATGCTCAAGTGCACAAAACCACGTTTTATGATTTGATATTTGGTTTTTATGAATAGTTGATCAAAACAAGTTTACATGTTTTATATGTATAGTAGATGTATTCTAGTTATACATACATGGTTTAACTTGCTAAACAAACTTATTTTGATATCCCTATTCATGTTTTGGAAAAATCAAGTTTGATAAAAATACCAGTTTTTGTTTTTGATAAAATTTGCAAGACACAAAAATGAATTGATATGTTGATATATTGTCTTGAAATTTTTATCACATGTTTATGTTTTAACATAAAATGATAAAACAAGTTTTATGGAATTTTCAAAAATGATAAAAGACTTTTGTAAAATATTTTTCCCTAAATTTCTGACCTGGTTTTTGGGCTGACAGGCTGGTCGGTCGACCGTGCCGGTCGACCGCACAAAGGGCCGGTCGACCGATCCGGTCGACCGATGTGCACAGATGTGCACGTCTGTTAAGCACAGAACCGGTCGACGGGTCGGTCGACCGAGGTGAGAGCTCTGCTCTCGGGATTTTTCGGTCGACCGGGCCGGTCGACCGCTAGTGCCCAACGGTCACATTTTTGACCGTTGGCGGTCGACCGGACCGGTCGACCGGTGGCTGTCAGAACTGCCACATCAGCCTAACGGCTAGTTTTTCCTAGGGGCTATATATACCCATTTCTCCATTGTTTTGAAGAAGATTTTTAGAGCTAAAAATTCCAGACTTTCTCTAGTGTTTAAAAGAGTTTTAAAAGGGTTTTTAAGCCAAAAAGATTTCATCTTATTTGTTTTTGGGTTTTGGAAAAATCAAAGAAAGAATATTTTGGGAGATTTGTCTTGGTTTTCATTCTATATCTTTTGGAAGGATTTTCCCAAGTGATTTTCTTTGTTGCTAGTTTTCCAAACACCTAGTTTTCCACACTTGAGCTATCTTCTATCCTAAACTATTAGGATCTTTGTTTTGTGGAAAAAGATAAGAGAAAAAGAAAGAGAGAGTTTTGAGGTTGTTGTTTGTAACCTCTAAGTTGTACACCCTTATTCTTGTTGTATCCCTCTTAGGTAGAGGTGATCGGGTGATTGGTTTGTATCCCTCAAGTGTGAGGTGATTGAGATTGGTTGTGAGCCTCTTTGGTAGAGGTGTTGTTGTTGGTTGTTGTTGGCCTCGGTGGAGGTTGTATTGAGAGAGGAGTTAGGTACTCCTAGAGTTGTAAGAAATCCTCTTCGGTAGAGGTTCCCTCGGTGGGAGTTGAGATAGTGGAAATCCTACACGGTGGTGTAGGCGGGGATGTAGAGCAAGGTGCTCGAACCTCGAAACAAATCTCGTTTTTGCGTTTGCTCCCATTGTCTCTCTAACTCTCTCTCTTTATAATTGTGCAAAGCATCATATTCATATCATATCATATTTGCTTGTGTTGAGCATAATTCACATTGCCATATCATATATTGCTTGTGTTGCCTTGCATCTTTCATATTGTAATTTATCCTTGATTGCTTGGCTTGATTGTGTGTGCACATATTTCTTATTGCTTGGATTGCTTGTGTGTGTGTGCCTAACTTGTACTCATCCAACAAGAGCTTCACATAGCGCCTCAACCCATTTCAAGGGGAATCAAGGGGAGTTAGTCCAGAGCCTCGCAAGGGGAATTCGCTACACTTGTTGTATTGTATTAGTTTGTGCATAATTTGCATTAGCTTCCGCATTTAGCGCACTTAGTTTGCATTTAGTTTCTTAGATTAGCACTTACACCTATTCACCCCCCCTCTAGGTGTTTTTCAGGTCTACCACATTATTTGTGGGCCGAGGCCTTAATACATCATGCTATATATCAAATCGTGTTTTCTTGTGTAAAAATATTTCAAAAACTTCTTTTGAAATGTACTTTTCTAGAAAACTAAATGTTTCATATTTTAAGGTTTTTGGATGCAAGTGCTTTGTTTTAAATACGAAAGATAATTTAGAAAAATTTGATGCTAGATCTTATGAGGCTATTTTTGTTGTTTATTCTAACACTAGCAAGGCTTATAGAATCTTCAATAGATCATCCTTGACTATTGAGGAATCTATACATGTTAAGTTTGAAGAATCTAACTTGTTTGTTAAGAATGTTGTAGAAATAGATGCATTGGATGAAGGCTTGGAGAAAGTGACCTTGGAGGATACGCCTACTATGGGAGACAAGCCAAAGGATGATGAAGGAAGTGAAGCTAAAGTAGAAGAGGCTCAGGAAATGAAAATCAAACAAATGAAGTGGAGCCTACTCAACAACTTCCAATGGATTGGAGATACAATCCTCATCATCCCAAGGACCTCGTCATAGGGGAAGTATCAAAAGGGGTAACCACTCGCTCTAAACTTCATAATTTTTGTGGTCATTATGCATTTATTTATGTTGAACCAAGAACGTCCTCGAAGCCAAGGCCGATTCATATTGGTTGCTAGCCGTGCAAGAGGAGCTCAATCAATTTGAGCGCAACCAAGTTTGGCACCTTGTTCCTAGGCCCCACGATAGACCAACAATTGGTACTAAGTGGATCTTTAAGAACAAGTTGGATGATCGAGTAACGTTGTTAGGAATAAAGCTAGGTTAGTTGCCCAGGTTACACTCAAATCGAAGGAATCTATTTTGAAGAAACCTTTGCACCCGTAGCACGGCTTGAAGCCATACGGATGACACTAGCATTTGCCTCATATAAAGATTTTAATTATTTCAAATGGATGTTAAAAGTGCTTTTCTAAATGGTTTTATTGAAGAGGAGGTGTATGTTGAACAACCCCCCGGGTTTGTTGATCCTACACATCCGAATTTTGTATTTAAATTAGATAAAGCTCTTTATGGTTTAAAACAAGCCCCTAGGCTTGGTATGAAAGACTTTCTTCATTCTTAATTTCAAATGGTTTTAAGAAAGGTAAATTGACACAACTTTGTTTACAAAACATGTAGAAAAAGATATTCTTATTGTGCAAATTTATGTTGATGACATTATTTTTGGTTCTACTAATGAATCCCTTTGCCAAGTTTTTGAATCATGCATGAAGGAAGAATTTGAAATGTCTATGATGGGGGAACTCAACTATTTCCTTGGACTCCAAATCAAGCAAAGGAAGGATGGGATCTTCATCAATCAAGCCAAGTACACAAAGGAACTAATCAAAAAGTTCGGGCTTGAAGGATCTAAAGTGAGCAAAACTCCCATGGCAACAACCACAAAGCTTGACAAGGATGAACAAGGTAAAAGTGTAGACATTAAGCTTTATCGTAGCATGATTGGTAGTTTGTTGTATTTGACGGCTAGTAGGCCGGATATTATGTTTTGTGTTTGTCTTTATGCACGTTTTCAATCTTGTCCTAAAGAGTCTCACATAATTGCGGTTAAACGCATAATTAGGTACCTTAAGGGCACTATTGAAATGGGTTTGTGGTATCCGAAAACCGGGCAATTTTCAATGACGAGTTTTTCGGATGCCGACTATGCGGGTTGTAGGGTAGATAGGAAGAGCACAAGTGGAACATGTCAATTCCTTGGTAATTGTCTTGTATCTTGGTCTTCCAAAAAGCAAAATTCGGTAGCCCTTTCAACCGCCGAGGCGGAGTATGTTGCAGCCGGAGCTTGTTGTGCACAAGTTCTTTGGATGAAACATACTCTCCTTGACTATGATTTGCATTTTGATCATATTAAAATATTTTGTGATAATACTAGTACAATTCATATGACAAAGAATGCAAATCAACATAGTAAAACTAAGCACATTGACATTAGATATCACTTTCTTAGAGATCATTATGAGAAAGGTGATATTGATATTGATTATGTTTCTACCGATTTTCAACTTGCCGATATTTTACTAAACTATTAGATTATGCTAGATTCTCTTTTATTTGTGGTGAGTTGAATGTTTGCATTATGGATTCTTAAAGAAAAATTTCTTTTGTTTTGTTTGTTTTGTTTAACCCTTTTTTTGATGTATGACAAAAAGGGGGAGAAAATGTATAAGTTTGTTTGTTGTATATTGTTTATTTAAGTTTTTGATAAAACTATTGTGTTTTCAATGCTTTATGTATCTTACTCATTGTCATTCTTTTACATAGCATTGTTTGAGGGGGAGCTTTCCAAAGCTCTTCTTCCATTGTTTAAATAACTTATATGTTTTGTCATCATCAAAAAGGGGAGATTGTTGGCCCAAGGTTACAATCACCCGTTTTAGTGTGTTTTGATGATTACAAAACATATATAGTTATTTGTACTAATCATGTTTGTTGTTTTAGTGTGTTTCAGGGTTCTAATGAAACTAGAAGTTTTCTTCCCTAATGGAAGGTGTATTGACTCAAGTCACTTCAATTCGGGCTCAAAGAATCAAGCTTGCAAGATCATATGAAGAAGCCTACTTGAAGCACTTGTAATCCTTAGAACCAATGTAAGAAATAGATTGTTAAAGTTTGAGTTTTGGAAATTGTCTCTAGGATACACACACATTTTTGTATACAAGTTTTCATGTTTAAAACTTTGTGTTTCTAAGTTCATGCTTTAACAAATATACATGACTCCAAGTTTTACAAAGACATATATCATATTTAAATCATGTATACTCTTTCCATCATGATACTTAGTTATCTTTACTTCAAAATATTTTTACAACAAAAATTTCCAAGTTCTGTCTTGCTGCTGTTTTTCTGTTTCAGGCAAACCGGCCGACCGGCCCGGTCGACCGGCGCTTGTGTCATGACATGCACGCTTGTGCATGTCTGTCGGCCGACCGTCGGGTCGACCGACTGTCTGCAGTTTGCTCTCAGGTTTTCTGGGTCGACCGCCTTCAGGAAACCTTGTTTCTGTTTTGAGGACGGTCGACCCGAGCCCAACGGCTACTGCCAGCAGGGCGGACGGCCGACCGGACCGGTCGACCGCCAGGCCTGCAAAGTGCCAACGGCTATTTCCTCTTTTGTGTAATTCTAAAAAACTGTTTTTAGTCTGTTTTGTGGCAGATTTTCTCTGATTTTTAGGGACTATTTTCTGATCAAATAAGCTTTATTTTTAAGTGTTTTAATCCCTTCCTCTCTCTATAAATAGAGGAGAATAGTCTCTTGCAAAGATACTAAGAAAAATACCTAAGTTTTCAAAGAGAAGAAAAGTTTTTATGCTCTCTATTTCCATTCTTTCTTGAGCTTGTTTTCAGTTGTGTTCTCTAGCAAAAATCATCCTACAACTGAGTGTTTTCTCACTACACTTCTTAGAGCCAAAATTCCCTACTCAATCTATAAGGAAGTTGTAAAAGAGTGAGAGTTTGTAAGAAGTTTTAGTGATCTTGTTGTGATCACTTTGGTTACTTGTGTTCATCTTGTTCTCGTAGAGACACTGTATGCGTCGGAAAAGGAGGATTCGATTGTAAAATTCTTTTGATTGGATAGAAGATTACAACAGATCGGTCTTCCGATTACAAGGGAGGGAGGATGTTGAGTCTTGAATCCTCCCTTTGTTTAAGGCTGGGTTCTTCAAGTGGCGATGGAGAGTGAATCTTGTTCTCCGTTGACCGGGTGACCGTCGAGACCTTCCAGGGATCTCCTCTTCGGATGGTAGATGGAGTAACTCAGCTCTGTCTATCAAAACTCTCAAAGAGAAGGTAGGCAAAGAGCAACTTGAACACAGCAAGTTCTCTGAAGGGTTTAACTCTCTCTCTCTTTTCTCTCAGAGCTCTTTTCTTCCAGAAGTCCTCTGACCGAAAATTCGACTGTCAATCCCCTCTCTTCAATTCGTCTGAAAATCTGACCCCTTCTTCATAGCGACGGGGCTATTTATAGGAGTTTCAGGGGCGTACGTGCCTCCTAAAAACACTCCATAATGGGGGCTAACTTTCCCCGTTATGTGGGCCGTGATTGGCCCCGAAACCGGGACGGTTACAACTGAGACGCGGGTGTCAGCCCACGCGCCTTGGAGCTGTTGAGACGCAGGTTTTGACCTACGCGCCTTGGTGTGGCTGAGATGCGGCTGTTGAGCCTCGTGCCTTGATGCTGCTGAGACGCGGGTTTCGACCCTCACGCCTTGGTGCGGCTGAGACGCGGGTTTCGACCCTTGTGCCTTGGTGCAGCTGAGACGCGGGTTTCGACCCTCACGCCTTGATGCTGCTGTGTTGGCTGAGACGCGGCTGTCGAGCCTCGCGTCAAGAACTTGGAATTCTGCTTTTTAATGGCTTGCCTTTTAGTGATTTTTAGACAGCCTACAGAACCCCCTCCAAAGTTTTCGATATTCCGCAATTAAGTTGGACGGATTTCGAAATACTTGGACTCTAGCTGAGCTCACCCTTATGACTGGACTGTCAATGCTCCGGTTTGATCTTGTCTGGAGTATGGTCTTCGTGAGTGTACTGTGGAACTCTTTGAAGCCACCAAAGTTGATCGTGTTGAGTGTCTAGATGCACAGTCTAAACCTCCCCGATTGTTTTAAGTCTGTCGTGGGTGCACTTTAAAGCCAAGAGTGGACGGTCGTCTGCTTGTGCCAGTGTACTGTTGAACTGTTCTGCAGAAGCGAGGACTGAACGCCAGCTTTAAAGTTGCGACTTTCATAGGGCTGCATCTCTTGAATGAAAATGCGACTGTTGTTCAGACGCGATTCTTGGGCTGATTGGAAGGATGCGAACTTTTGGAGAGACGCATCTTTTTGGAGTAAAGACACGACTTGTTGGACGCAACAATGGCCTAGCTGAAGGGATGCGTCCATTGAAGGGGCGCGGCTGTTGGGTGCGAATCCGTGCCATGCCATGAGTGCACTGCCACGTGTCCTGTGGAGCCGACGGGACACCTTCTTTTTGGCGTGCGAACTTCACGCTGCATTAAATGCACTGTCCACGCGTCAGGCGGTGATTCGGCGTCGAGCCAAGCGCCGCGTATTTTTGCGAATCACCGTGCCTATAAAGGGCGATAGTCATTGAGAGAGTCATTATCAATCTCTCTTTCGTCTTCGCTTGCATCTGTTAGGGTTTTGAGAAAGAAGTTCTCTTTGTTCCCTTCTCTTCCGTCTAGCATTAGATTCTTGCTTCGCAATGGCACCCAAGGCCAAGCGAACTGCTTCATCGTCAAAGGCGGTCGTCACAGAGGCCCAAAGGGGCGGTTCCTCCATGCAGGAAGCCCCTATCTCAGGTATAACGCCATCAGGCTTGATCTTCGCCATTAGAGGGGTTTATGGAGTTCTTATAACCCTAAAAATCCTTTCTTTGAAGGAAAACCACCAACATGGATTCGAAACCGCGTTTGGTTTCTCAGACGCGGTCTTTGAGTTAACAAACAAGGCGCGGGTTTGATGACCCTATCGCTTTTATCCGCTTGAGGATGTACATGTTTGTTGAACATAGGGCGCCAGTAAGCCTTGCGTTCCGGAGTCATCACTTAGAATGTTTCTAATTGTGAAAGATCCGGACGCAGACTTGATTCTTGCATTCTGTGACATCAGACGCTAGTTTTTATGAATCTTGCACCGAGTCCAAGTACTTAGATATTTTTCATAAGTCTTGGATTTTGAAAACGCAGACTCCCTACTGGCCTCATGGTCCTCAGGTCTGGACGCGGATCCTCAGGTCTGGACGCGGATTTTGATAACTTCTCTGCGTCCAGTATCTCTTCTGCGTCTGAATTATAGACACTTAATCATTTTCGTTTAGACTTCTGACCAAGTGTCATTTTCTTATGCAGTGCGACACTCTTCCAGCCCACTCTCCAAGAGGCGCCACTTCGGGCACGTAGGTGGTGCTGACCGTGATTTAACCTTTGTGCTGCAAAGGACTGCTCCTGTGACTGCCGACAAGTCGAAGGACCGAAGGGAGAAGCTCGCCAATGTTGACGCGGCAACCTTTCGGGAGCTTATGACTGACGCGGCATTCACAACGAATGCTCGCGCTCCGATGGAGAAGCCTGCTTTCTTCTTTGGAGACTATATTAGCGAGGGCGGCTATTCTTTGCATGACGGAGATTATAAATGGCTCCGTCAGATAGGGGATAGAAGATTCTTCCTTCCGAACATGGAGAGGATGTACCCACTACCTTATCTCCAGCACATGTCCGTCCCTCGAAAAATGACATGGGAGCTTTCCCGACCCGTCCCTGAGGTTACTCTCGGCAACTTAGGCTCCAAGAAGGTATATCATGCTGGTCATGATAAGGAGGTTTTCGGCCTGTTTCCCAGGCTGTTGAGGACCGATCACCCAGTAGGAGAGACTCCTAAACTCGGCACCACCTTCCTCAACGCATTCATGAAAGTGGGGGGTGATTTTCCGGTGGACTTCCGTTCGCCCGGGTGGATCCATTCCACTGAGAAGTATTGGTGGGGCAAGATGGTGAGCTTCGTCCTCGCCGATCTTGGAGGCCTGTTGGAGCATGTGGAATTGTACCAGGCGGTCAGGGCCGTGCAGTACGGTATTCCACAAAGTTCTCAAAACTTCTTTGGGGTCCTGGAGCGTTACAATCCTCTGACGGGGACATTCTTCACTCCGTCGGAGAGATGGGTCTTGCCCTGCACGAGTTGTACGAAGTCTCGGGGCTGGTAATGGGGGACTCTCCCTATGAGGAATACGTCCCGACCACTGAGGAGCTTCACCTTTTGAAGAAAGCGTCTCCTCGAGTGTACGAGACTTATTGGGAGGTGTTATGTCACTTCCACATTTGCGGCCAGATAACCTCTTGGAGGGCGAGGGGAGTCAAGCAGCTGTCTTGGGCAAGCTACTTGTTTAATGGCGTCAATCAGAAAGACCATCCAGTGACCCGACTGGCTCCCAGCTCCGACGAGGAGATTGCCGATAGGATTCAGGCTTCTGTAGACTCTTACACCGCGAAGTCGAACAAGGATACTTTCGAACTCGACATGATTTTCGAAAGTTTCCATCATCAAGCCCGGACCCCTATCTCCAAACGAGCACTACTGGCGGGCTTCTTAATGTTGTGGTTGAAGCGCTGTGTGGTGCCGACACTGCCACATGAAGTGATTGTTGCCGACGTAGTGTACCCGGCGGTGCACCTGGCTTATGGTAGGCCCATAGCCCTCCTCCCGGCCATGACAGTCGGTATTCAAAGCGGGTTGCGGGCCTTAACTCAAAGTCTGTGCTGGGTAGAGAAGGTTGTCGACTCCCAGGGTGAGCCGATTGTTGACTCAGAGGGGAGGCCGACGGTAAAACGTCCCAACCCTCGGGTTGAACTTCCCTACACGTACCTAATGGCTTGGTACGTTATGCACTGTCCCTCTCTAATGACGCCGGTGTCTTGGAGTGAGGGGTTTACCCCTTTCGTACAGCGGTTGGAGGGTTCTAGCTGGTGTAATACTTATATGTATTTCATTCGGAGGTGCATTCTAACTGCTTCGAACTACCAGCTCAATCGCTGCTTCCCCGAGATTGCTGGTGCATCTTTCGGGGATAAACTTGCTGACTTCGTGGGCCCAGATGACTTCACGAGGCTGTCATCGGGAGTTTTCTGGTGGTTGGTCAATATTCGGCCTGGGTATGTGCTTTTCCGACAAGGGAATTCGTGCACAATCGAGCCGTACATGCCGAATCGCTTCGCCCGACAGTTCGACTATGATCAATTGTATGTCGGTAACCCCAATGCTCGACTCGCCTTCAGTGGGACTTGTTTGAAGGTGCTCGGGCTTGGTATTATAGTGTGGCCGGAGAGACGGAAGCGCTTTTTCGTCTGCCCCCCAAGGAACCGAAAGGCTGTACAAGCCTTAGCTTCTGTACCTGGTACTTCCAGGCCAACCAAACGCCTGACTTTGCTCCGGAGTACTCATGCATCGAGAGTATCAATGCATCTTACGAAGCAAAGTTGGGGTCCAACAAACGCTCACGAGGCGTTGAGGAGTATCGGAAGGCTCTGAAGGAGACCAGAAGGGTATCAAGGGAGGAGCTGCGAGCGGCAAAGGGTCGATAGGTGGCGCGTAAGCGTCCTCAAAGCTCTACTTCCACTGTTGAGCCTGCCCCCAAGAAGGTCTGGAGAGACTTGGCGGCCGCAGTTTCTCCGTCCAAAGACATCCCTTCTGGTGTTGAGGAACAGAGGGAAGAAACGGAAGATGAGGATGACGCCTCCTTAGTCCGTACCCATGGGTTACGCAGCAGGGCCCCAGGATTTTAGAGGAAGGGGAGTTCGCTGACAAACCCACCGCCGCTGACGAGGCTGAGCAGCTTGAAGTCGACATAATGAGCGGAGGTGATGTTGAGATTCCAGGGGTCCCAACTCAGCCTGGGTCTTCCTCAGCTCATGAGAGGAGGGATGAGGCACAACAGCCTGGGTCCCCTAGTGTATTAATCCCCAGTTCTCGGGTAGTTGACCCCAGCCTTACCACTAGGGTATTTGGTGGCAAGGCCCTGGTTGCCGAGGCTTCTCGCGTTGCACTATCGTCTTCTTCTTCTGAAGAAGAAGGGTATGATTCAGGCGATGAGGTCGACTTCGGCGATGAACCCGCTCTTCCTGATCCGAGTAAATTCTCACACATCTCGGAGGAGGAAATATATGGGTGTGAGCCGGTGACGGCGTCACCACCAGCGGCAGTTATTCCTGCTGAAGCTGCTGAAGGTACTCCTTTTTCCTAACTCATCCTTTTAACTAGGAAAAGGATTTTGACGTTTTCTTTTTCATTTGGCTTCATATCGCAGGGCTGGTCGTGGTTAGTGAGGCCGCTGCTTCCTCCCAGATCGAGGAGATGATACAGGAGCTGGCTCAGCAGGAGAGAGTTGAGGCTCCTATTACTGGGATGCCTCAAGAGAGGGCAATCATCGAAGTCAGGGAGACCTCCACCCTGCAGGATTCGCCTAAGGACTCGCCATCTTTGGACCCTCAGCTAGGTAAGGAAATATTGATAATTTGAATGTTTTCCTTTTACTGTCGTCGCTGATATTCTTGTAATTTGCAGAGGGCACTGAGGAAGCTCAGGTAGGAGACTTGGCGGTCAGTGCCTACCCGGGAGGCCGTACAGCTCAGACCTCGGCCAAGGACCCTGAAGAGGTCGAGCTTACTGTCATTTCATCGGTTGCGGAGGTTTCTACGGACGTAGTACCCCCAGAAGCGCCGGCGGCTACTTTTGCTCCTGCCACAGCTGTCGTTAGCCCGATTCCTGTACCGGAAGAATCAGTTTACGTCCCTTGCCCCGTGATGGAAAGAGGATTGGGGAGCACTTCAGCAGAATTCTTCTCAGGCGGTGATACCATGGGGGAGCTGGCGCGTCAAGTGGTGCAGCAGTTCTTTGCCTCCATGCGCTCATGTATTGATCTCATCCTATCTGGGAATAGCTCCTTCGAATTCGCCCGGATGTTTCTCGGAAATCTGGTCGAGAACATCAATTTAGCCGGAGGCCCTTCACCAGCCAAGGCGTGTCTGCTGCTGGTGGAGCAATTGGGACATGACTTGAAAGAGCTTAGATCCCTGGAGAATGCTGGCTCATTTCACGAGGCCCAGGAAACTCTGACCAGGCTCCTTGCTGCTCAAGAGCAAGAGCGAAGGGAGATGGAAGAAAGGATAGCTGAAAGGACCCGTCTTCTCCAATGTTTCCAGGCTGACCATCGAAAGCTAACTGGCGAGTTGAAAGAGTCCGAGATGGTCATGCAGGCCGCGAAGCAGGTTATCCTCGATGCTCGAGCTACCATAGCCAGAGCTGAGGCCTTGATTGCTATCAATGAACAGAAGTTGGCCAATTCTGAAAAGAGGCTAGCGGAATTAGAGGCTGCCAAGGCGCGAGTTGAGGAAAATCTCTCTGTTAATTCCTCTGAGCTGGAATCTCTACGAGTGCAGCTGGCTACGAAGAGATTTTTATCCGAGGAGGAGTTACGGGCCCAGGCTCTCATGGAGGCTGAGAAGGCGCGTCAACATGAGATACATCGCCTTAGAGAACAAATCCGTTCTTTGGCGGACCAGGATTTTTAGCCTTCTTCTTCTTTTCCTTTTTGTAAAGAAAAGGACACTCTATTCACCAAGAGTGTTTGTATTTACTCTTATCATATTTGAATAATAAAAGTCGTTGAAACTTTTGTTCCATCTTCATTGCCCCGCTGTAGATGAATCTAACCTCTCAATCACAGATTTTGGTTGTGCTCCCTTACTGACTGTGAATACTAACTTAGGTAAAACTAAGTTCTTTTGATGAAACGCACCGTCGATTCATAAAAAGAGACGCGGCTCTGAGGCACGCGATTTTGACCTGCCAGTGAAGACGCGGTTCAAGCGGACGCGAAGGACGCAGTTTTGAGTGTGATTCACTGGCCGCAATCCTTAACTTCATCCAGACGCAGAGTTCAGGATACATTAAGAATGTGGTCTTATGCCCCCTTAAAATTGACGCTGTCAGGGACGCGACGCTGAGACTCGGTGCAAGACCCATCATCATTCATGTAGACGCAGTTCCAAGGCACTTGTGAAAGTGATAGGCCTTCTCTGCTGAAGATGTAAGCTTCGGGACGCAGCTTTATGTGTTTTCCCACTGAGACCCCCAGAATGAGTCCCAATTGTTGATGGACGCAACCTTGAGTTGTCCGAGAGACGCGGAGCAACTTTGAGTCATCCAGGAGACGCGAAGGGTCTTCTAACTTGGAATGAAGGAGGACGCCACTTTTTGAAAAGGAGGCGCGAGCCTCTGGACGCAGCTCTCACATCTGCGTTTGGTGCAACTTCCCAGGTGTTATGTGTAGCCTGACATATAGATCCTGTGAGATTTTAAAACGTCAAGTCTTCATTGACGATTGGGAACCCGCATCGTCCGTTGTTTCCCGAAGCGGTTGTCCACGCGTCGGTTCTTCATTGGGCTTAGGCGTTAATGCCTTTTAATGCCAAACTGGCGCTGGCGGTTGGAGACCAGCATCTTCAATGTTTTCCGAAGCGACGCTCCACGCGTCAGCGTTCCATTGGGCTTTGACAATCGTGCGGTCATTAAGGCCGACGGTTCTAATTAATGAACCATTAATTATGGTTATTATGGGCTGCCTATAAATAGGGCTTACCCCTTACTTTAGCAGTCCCATACTTGGACTATCCTCTTTTAACAGCGAGTGCTCTGAGAGACTCCATCTTCTCCCTTCAAGGACTTTACCAGGGGCTTGCCTCCATGGATGAAGATGACCCAGAGCTTTCATGCTTCTGTTTGGTCTCTTCAGAAGATTACCACTGTTAAGTGATTTCAATAACAGAAAGCGTCTCTTTGAGCACCTTTTATGTCTGCGCTTCAATGCAGAGAGTTCAACTCTTAATAGAGACCTCTGCGGGTACGCCTTCTTGATTTTCCATGACATTTTTAACCCAGCCAGTTTTGAATTTTGATATCTCTTAAAGAGATATCATCATCTGGATTTTCTCCTGAAGTCTTAGTTGGTGCATTCCTTTTCTGGAATTTGCGCCATCGACTTAAACTTCTCTGGATGCCAACACAGTGGGCTTTGGCCCCAGGCTGTCGGTTTTGCACACAGAGCTTGCGCCTTGAGGGCGTTGACTTGGAAGAATTTTAACTTTGGGCTGAAGGTTTCAGGCTTGCATTTTGCAACTCCTGTTCATTCAACAGGGAGATGGCAATTTTCGCGTCTGATTCTCTTCACGTCTCGTCCTTTAAGCGCGGATGTAAAATGAGACTGCGTCTGAATTCTGTGTATATCACAATTTTGACCGCGTCTGTTTCTGTCGCCGCAGATGTTCGCTGCGCGGGTCATTACCGCGTCTGAAGTCCTAAGCGATAGCTGCGTTTGTCACTTAGTGTCTTCTGTTGAAGTATACTAGGCTTCAGATTTTCTAATTGTGTTGCTCCTTGCAGGTAGGCTTGATCATCCTTTTTCATGTTCGCTGGGCCCTTGGGAGAATATATCGGCCAGCGAACTTGGTCGTTGGTCGACCATAGGAGAAGAAGTCATGACTCCTGTCTTCAGGAGATTGGGACCGGACCCTCGCCAAGATCTCTTTGAATTCGACGCACCAGTCATGCTTCTTGGCATGGCATGGTCAGAGTAAGGATGGCGGCGGGGGTAGCGGTAGATATAGTGGTGGGTAGCATCCCCTGTGAGGTCTTAAAACCTCCTCTCTTACCCCAGAAGTGACATCGAGGAAACTCCATGCTCACTGGGCGACCTTCTGGCGGAAGAGATGTTCATCAACGAAGGATCGCACCCCCACTTCGGATGGTCAGGTGGAATCAGAAGACTCTGCTGCCTTTCGTCCTCAAGAAACACTATTGTTCTCGATCAACCAGGGACTTCTTCGATGTTTACATCATGCATCGTGGTGCAACCAGCTTCTGATCGTTGCCACAATGTCTGATCCTACTTTGGTGCCCTTCCAAACATCTTGTACCTGGAATTGTATGCAGCTTTGAGGAGTGAGTGCAACCTCTGAGAGGGAGAGGGACTTCTTTGTATACTCCTTAATTGTAACACTCAATCTCATTGTATAAGAGAGCATTTTGTATCACTTTCATATGCCTGGATATAAATAAAGTGACACTTTTCTTTTTATCTCTTCCATTGTCTTGAACTCTCTTTTTGTATTGAAAGTCAGACGCATAGAAGCAAAGAATCTTTGGCTTGTCAAAACTATGTTGATAATCTTTAACAAGTCAAATTTTGTGGAGAAAGATCCTGTTTTAGGAACTCAGCATTGCTGTCAGAGGTGTAATATTAACTTGACACGGATAAAATGATTTTTGGTGGACCTGCTACTTTATAAAAGAAAGTAACAGGTTGAATTGGTACCCCCAGGGTAGGTGAGCTCAACTGGAGAGTTGATGAAAACACTGTTAACGGTGTAATGTTAACCTAACAATGTTTTTGGGTAGACTTGTTGTTCTATGGAGGAGAATAACAAGTGAGACTAGACTCGCGGGGACCTAGGAAAGTTTTTACCGTTAGAGGTGTGATATTAACTTAACGGGTTGAAAGTTGTCTTGTCAGAAGTGTGATGTTAACTTGACAAGAATGTGAATCAGAGGTGTGATATTAACTTGACTCAGAAGCATTTCAGCTTTCATTTGGGAAAACTGAAAGTGTCATTGTCATAGGTGTAATGTTTAACTTGACAATGAGGGTAATGCTAGAGGTGTAATTTTGAACTTGGCATTAGTCATCTCGACTTTGACAAGGAAGTCCGAGGATAAGTCATGGCCATAAGTGTATTGTTGAACTTGGCGATGACCTGGATGCTAGAGGTGTAGTGTTAAACTTAGCATCGTTCATTTCAGCTTCGATATGGAAGTCTGAAGGAAGGTGACTGTCAGAGGTGTGATGTTAACTTGACAGAAACTCGATGTACTGTTTAGAAGTATAGTGTTAACTTAACAGTAATTTGTCAGAGGTGTGGTATTAACTTGACAGAAATTGATTTGCGATATGAGCAATTTGAGGACCTGTCATTCCATTGATGAGAATTAACAAGTGGAATTTAAAAATGTCAGAGGTATAGTGTTAACTTGACAAATTTGGATTTGCGATATGAGCAATTTTGAAGACTTGTCATTCTATTGATGAGAATTGGCAAGTGGAATTTGAAGTGCCAGAGGTATAGTGTTAACTTGACAAATTTGGATTTGCGATATGAGCAATTTTGAAGACTTGCCATTCTATTGATGAGAATTGGCAAGTGGAATTTGAAGTGCCAGAGGTATAGTGTTAACTTGACAACGACTGTATTTTGTAGACCTACCATTCTGTGGATGAGAATTGGTAAGGGATTTTGGAGGGAGAGTGGAGTCAAGTCCACTTAGGATTTTTAGCAAACCCTCAGCTATCAACGGATTTGAGGTGCCTTTACCAACTACCGTTTGAGTTGGGCTAGCCATGCTATTCCCATCAGCATGATGAGTTGTCGAAGATTTATGTTGGGCTTAGAAGCCAACATTTTCCTCTATCCTTACCCGTTGGAGGCGTTGGATCAAATGGGAACATGTCCCTTAGGATTTTTAGCAAATCCTCAGCTGTCAACGAGTTTGATATGCCTTTACAAACTACCGTTTGAGTTGGGCTAGCCATGCTATTCCCCTCAGCATGATGACTTGTCGAAAATTTATGTTGGGCTTAGAAGCCAACATTTTCCTCTATCCTTAGCCGTCGGAGGCGTCGGATGTTTTAATGAAGAAATTCTTCTTGTTTTGATCAGAGTGCAATTTTGAACTTGATCTGAGGAAGAACACTATCTAAGGATAGTATTTCTTCAAGAATCTGCCATTGATCGGCATCATGAGTGTATCGCTATTTGAAGTTATGAGGCGATACGATCCATTTGAGTAGACTGACTCTACTACAAATGGTCCTTCCCATTTGGGCTGGAATTTTCCTTTTGTCTTGTGCGTCATCACCATGGGTCTTCTGACGGCTAAGACAAGGTCACCTTTCTTGAAAGTTCGCACTTTAACTTTCTTGTTGAAGGCTCTTGTAATTTGAGCTTGGTAAAGCTCGATTTGCTGTTGGGCCTGCAGACGTTTGTCATCTAAGGCTTCTAATTCTTGGAGTCGCTGTCGATGCTTCTCCTCATTTGTCATCTCTACTGTCAGGTGATTGGACTAAGAAGGTGTGTTTATTATGAAGCAAATGTATTTGATGTACCCTTTCTTGTCTCCGCTATAGCATAGGGCTATACCGAGTCGATTCTCAGGGAGAGCTCGCGATGGAAGCTTTACGTGTGGTAGTGAAGTGAACAAACGAGTATTCTTCTCTTGCTTATAAACTTAGTGAATCAAGTGAAAAAGAAACTAAAAGAAAAGATGGCTATGTTCATGGTGGAAATTGTTGGAAAAGAAATCAAGATGTGGATGTGGTATTCACAAGAAAAAGGAAGAAAACTTAAAGAAAGCAATCCATGACTAGCTTACCTTGCTAGCTTGCCAAGACTTACTAGACTCCTTGATAGCGAATGCTTGCCTAATGTTGTCACTCCATTAGCGTAGGATTCGTCTCGCGTGTTGACCTAATTACTTTCTCACTTGCAAGATGGTGGTTTAACCATCGGAGAAGAGAAGATCATACACTTGCAAGATGAAATTAAACAAACACCCATGAGTTAGTGAAGTGGCAAGACTAGTGGTAACCTAGTACATGGAGAAGAATTAGCTACAACAAGCCATAAGAAAAATACAAGAAAGCATGAAGTAAATTGCAAGAATTAAAGAAAGCACATAAGAAAGCAATTAAAGAAGGCAAGAAAACTAGAACCAAGCTTCAAGTAGAGGAAGGAGGATGGATCAATCCTTGTTGCTTCAAGTGTCACTCTTGATTACACAAGCTCTCTCCCTCACAATCACTCTCTTTTACATTGAATTCTAGGGAAGAAGAAGAGGGATCTAAAGAACAAAACCTAGAGAAAAATACAAGAAAATTACAACAACTAAACTAATCTCCTCTCTTCTCCATTCAGTTTTTGCTCACAGGTGAGGTGGAGTATTTATAGCAGAAAGGAGAAGCTTCGAGAGCCAAGGTGGTTGCCACAAAATCCGGGGCTCAACGGCCCTAGGATTGCCGCGCCCAAGTCGCGATCCGCGGCCCAACTGTTTCAGTTGCCCAACAACTTTCTGTTGTGGGTTGTTACAAGTTAGTTTGGCCACGTGGTATATCTGGAATCTTCGTTTGTTGCGCGGATTTCTCTAGATCTGGATTTGAATTTGGCTTTATCTTTAATCTTGATTAATCACTTAATTAGTGTTAATTAAGTGATTATTTGGATTTCTCTCCTTTAAGTGTGTACCTGCAAATATGTAGAGAAGAGGAGTAAAAATCACATATTTATTTGTAATATGCATGGGAATAATGTGATAAAATATGCAATATTGGATACCAATCACACCCCCACACTTATTCTTTTGCTCGTCCCGAGCAAAAACAAAGAAAAAGAAATCTAGACTAACAATTTATTTACACCACTTTCGCAGGTGACGCGATTGCACTGAGCATGTGCAACAAGCCGTTAAACCTCTAGGTTACCCTAGAGGAGGAGTGTTGTCTCCTGAGGGTTTTCAGCGGATTACACCCACAAAATCCATAAAAAAAGAAGACAAATGTTAGTATTTTGAAAATTCATTTTGAAAGAGAGAAATGTTTTCGAACTATTTTTGCAAAAATATAAGTGATCCTAGGTCATAAGTCCACCTATAATCATTCTTCCTTAAACTTAGTATCCATGCAAGATCTTGTCTTCAATTAAGGTAAGAATTCAAAATTGGATTGAATATTTTATCTTTCATAAAACCTAGATAGTATGCACACCGTGCTTAGTGAAAATTTCTGGGATTTCAACTCTAACCATAAAGCCATTTATTTATTTATATATATATATTTTTTTCTTTTTCTTTTTTCATTTAATCTTCCCTTAGTCTAGGCTTTCTAGTCTACCCTTGTAGCGAGCCTTTAACCGATGACTCCCAAACCAGACGGTCTTAGGGCACCAGATGAGAAAACATCCCTCGGGTTTAAGGTCTCGAGTAGAAAAGGCCACAAGACTAAAGGGGATTATTTATTTCCTTTACCACCGTTAGGCGTGAATAATCATGCTTCTTGAGGCACAATTCTCCAGCTTAATAGGTGATGTTTTATTTATATATATATATATTTTTTTTTTCTTTTTTTTTTTCATGGCATTTTTGGTCTTTGTTTCCATCCCAAGAAATGTGTAAGTGTAAAGTGCATATTATCTAAGGCAAAAAATTCAAGATAAAAATATCTCACCACTTTTACTTACTTATCCTATAATTTCAAACAAGATCTATTATTTCAACTAGGTTTAAAATGTCATAATTAAGGCTTTCTTAATTCCTAAGATACATCTTAATTTTCTTAAAAATAGATCAAAACTTTGTCTCTTTTTTCAAAAGTTTTTATTTTTATATTTTTTTTATTTTTATTTTTGTAAAAGAAATGTAAAAGAAAGAAAATCTAAAACTCTATGTTAGTAAACCCTCCCCCACACTTATTTCATGCATTGTCCTCAATGCATCGTGATATATGTATGCATGAAACAAATAGAAAGGGAAGGAAAAATATACCTCAAGGTGGTGGTTCCGGTGGTGGTCGGATTGGTCCACGGAACATGGCCCAATCAACTTGTCGTTGGGTTTTCAGAAACCCACCAAAAATCTCAGAAATATGACCCACTAAAATGATGTATGCATGTGTTATTTTAATTATGTACATGACCCCATCTAATTTTAAGATTTTCCTAATAATTTCAGAGTCAAATTTATCAATTTCCTTGTCCCAGAATGGTATATGACATGATAAAACAGTTGACTTGGACTCAGGACGGACGGGAACTGACTCAGGGAATTGAATGAAGTCAAGTGATGGTTCAAGAGTCGAAGGTAGTTCAGAAATTTGGTCCAAGTCAAGAAATGAAAACTCAAGTCCACATGTATTGTCCAACAATGGAATGTGACTATCAAAAATTGGTGATTCAAGTTCAGGAAGAAAGGGAATCAACACTGACTCTAGAAGGTTACTCAAATTGGGTAATATAACCGGAGTCAATAATGATTCAGGGATTTGAACTGGATCACAGATGTGCAAATTTAGGTCACATATCTCATTTAGTTCAATTCCACAAAATGGAGAACTTGCCAAAATGTCAATTGAATCTTCAGAAGTGTAGAATTGGGCAAGTTCAATATGATCCTCAAAGATGGTTGATTCAACTTCATTGTGAATTGGGAAAGGATCCAAAGTCGGCTCCGGAAAAGGATTGAAGTGAGGTAAAGATACCGGAGTCATTATGGAATCAGGAAAAAGAATTGAATCACAAAGTTGGGGTTCAAGATCACATTCCTCATGTAGTTCAATTAAATGTGGAGAACTTGCCAATTTATCAATTGAATTTTCAGAAGTATGGAATTGGCCAAGTTCTATGTGATCATCATAAAAGATTGGTGATTCATTTTCACAATGGATAGGAAATGGATCCAATTCTGACTTGGGAAATGGATTGAAATCAGGTAAGGATATGGAAGTCATGATTGAATCAGGAAGTAAATTGGAATCATCAAGTGGAAGTTCAGGATCAAAATCATGTTCCAGTTCAATTTCAGAAAAAGGAAAACTTGCCAAATTGTCAATTGGATCAGAAGTGTGGACAAGTTCATTTTTAGGAAATGAGAAACTTGCCAAAATGTCAACGGGATTTGAATTTTGGACAAGTTCAAGTTTAGGAAATGAAAAACTTGCCAATGTATCAATTGGATCTGAAGTTTGGACAAGTTCAGGTGAGTGTGCTGAAATTGAATCTGGATTTCCAAGATGACAAGAGTCTTGAGTCATATCAATAGAGTGTGGTATAACTGGATTAGTCAAATGTTGATAGGATAGAGTTTCCTCTTTCCTAAGAAGGTTATCCAATTGTTCTTTCACACTATTGATAGACTTGGCATGTGATTTTTGATATTGTAACATAGACTCTTGCAAGATGTCTATACTCTTTTCTAGAATTGATGTATCTTCAAATGATTGTTCTAGAATGGGAGTATAGGAATCTTGACTTTGGAAAGTTTGTGAATAGTGTGAGTCAAAAATGTGTGGTGATGGAAGAGTGGACTCACACAAGAAATCTTTACTCGTTTCCATGACAAATGGTTGTTCATTAGGAAATGGTGGAACTGAGTAAGACTCTTGAAAATACTGTGGAACTGGAGAGGGAAATGGTTCTGGAAGTGTTTGCTCAGCTCTCTGTAAATTAGCTTCTAAACTCCTTAATAAGTCAGATTTGTCTTCAAATGGAGGCTCAGAAAAAGGAGTGTATGACGTGGACTCGGGAAATGAATATTGTGGACAAGGTGAATATGATGGACAAGGATTTTGAAAATTTGACTCGGGGTAAGTGAATCCCCAATGACTCGATGAAGAGTTGAAATTATTTTGGACATTATAATCATTAGATGGGGTGTATGGGTCGTATTGATTCGGATAAGGCCAACCCGTGTGTATGTGGTTGGTGCATATTGTAAAACACCGGGTTGGAATTATCCGAATATGGAGTGTGTGTGACATATGGATGGAAAGAATTGTAATTGTAAGCCATATCACACAATCACAAACAAAAATCAAACAAACAAACAAACAAACAAAAGAAAGAAGAAAATTCTAACCTAAGTTAGGGTAGACTTAGACCTAGACGACTCCTAACAAATAGACCGTCCACGGGAGGTTTAGTGCAGACTCTAACCACAAGCTAATCAGCCAGGGAAGGGTAAGGTTGGTGGGAGGTTTTCCGTCCGAGACGTTCCTTAATTAAGTAACCAGCTACCTTCGGACTTTCGGCCCTCAACCCCTTTCCTAGACACCGATTTTGCAAGAGTTAAATTCCAACACTTTTTCCCTTAGGATAATCTCCTAAGTGAGTCCGAGATGTCCCTAGGGCCAACGTCTACTTTTTTATTAAATTAGGCTTGGGGTAGTGAGTGCTTGGGTAAATGGTTTTCGGGCTAAGGAAAGGGTAATGACCTCCCCCACCTTATCTTATTTACGGGTTATGCCCTTAAATTTGAATTGTGCAAGTGTACAAGAAATATCACAAGGATTCACTCAAAGCATGAAATCAAGCAAGAGATGATTCCTAGTCTATATGCAATGCGAAACGTACCTTGCCTCCAGCACTCTTCAACAGTAAAAGTAAAGAATTGAAAGACACGTGCCTAGAGATGCAAGTGTCTAAACAATTTTTAACAATTTCAACCAACTTTTTACTGTTTTTTAATTAAGCAGGTATATGGTGAAAAATACAGGATTTCAAGTATAGCAGCAGATGTATTTTGCAAATCTGAAGCCCCTGCAGAAAATTTGTCAGAAGTGAACTCCTCTGTGCCGCGGCCGCGCGGCGTTTGCCGTGGGAACGCAGCACTTTGGAGGGATCCTGGTCTCTGCTTTCAAGAGCAGAGGCCCAGGTCCACTTATATGTGACTGCAATGAAGCAATTAAAGAATGCAAGAAAACTAGAACCAAGCTTCAAGTAGAGGAAGGAGGATGGATCAATCCTTGTTGCTTCAAGTGTCACTCTTGATTACACAAGCTCTCTCCCTCACAATCACTCTCTTTTACATTGAATTCTAGGGAAGAAGAAGAGGGATCTAAAGAACAAAACCTAGAGAAAAATACATGAAAATTACAACAACTAAACTAATCTCCTCTCTTCTCCATTCCGTTTTTGCTCGCAGGTGAAGGTGGAGTATTTATAACAGCAAGGAGAAGCTTCGAGAGCCAAGGTGGTTGCCACAAAATCCGGGCTCAACGGCCCTAGGATTGCCGCGCCCAAGTCGCGATCCGCGGCCCAACTGTTTCAGTTGCCCAACAACTTTCTGTTGTGGGTTGTTACAAGTTAGTTTGGCCACGTGGTATATCTGGAATCTTCGTTTGTTGCGCGGATTTCTCTAGATCTGGATTTGAATTTGGCTTTATCTTTAATCTTGATTAATCACTTAATTAGTGTTAATTAAGTGATTATTTGGATATCTCTCCTTTAAGTGTGTACCTGCAAATATGTAGAGAAGAGGAGTAAAAATCACATATTTATTTGTAATATGCATGGGAATAATGTGATAAAATATGCAATATTGGATACCAATCATCAGGGTGACGCGTAGAGATGGAATTTGGATTTCCAGTGGAAGGACGGCTTCACACCCATATACCAAAGAAATGGCGTAGCTTTAGTCGGGGTTCGGACAGTTGTGCGGTAAGCCCATAAGCATTCACCCAGCTTGTCGTCCCAGTCACGTTGACTTTTCGAGATGAATTTCTTGAGAAGCTTGCCAATGGTCTTGTTAAAAGCTTCTGCGAGGCCGTTAGCGGCGGGGTGGTATGCCGTTGAGGACACACTCTGGATTTTGAACTTGGCGCAGAATCTCTGGAAAGCCTGGCTGATGAACTGGGGTCCATTGTCATGGACAATTCGCCGAGGTACCCCAAAAAGGTAAATGACGTGATGCTTCACGAACTTGATCACATCAGATGACTTCACCTCCTTCAAAGGAACGGCCTCAGCCCATTTGGAGAAGTAATCAGTTATTGTCAAAATAACCGATGTCCTTGTGATGACGGCGGGCTGATAGGGCCAACCACATCCATCCCCCACATTTCAAATGGCCAAGTAGAAGCCGTGGAGTGAAGGTAGCCTGGTGCTTGATGGATGAAATCGCCATGTACTTGGCAGGCGTGACATCTTTTGGCATAGGTGATGGCGTCAGCGATCATCTTGGGCCAATAATATCCCAACCTTTGGAGTCGGTATGCAAGTTTTGGGCCAGGTTGATGGGCTCCACACATGCCGTCATGGGCTTCTTTCAATACCTCCTGTGCCTCTTTTTGTGAAAGGCAGCGAAGCAAGATCCCCTCATGCGATCGACGATACAGTGTTCGTGTAATCGCATTATAGTAGAATTTGGGGGCTTTCCTTCGAATGGCAGCCGCTTCCTTGGTATCCTCAGGCAAGATGCCATATAGGACATAATCAATGTAAGGGAATCGCCAGTCTCTAGGCTCTGGACCGGTTGACAATTCCAGCGCTTCTTTGCTTTGAGAATCTCCCTTTGACTCCTGATAGTCCTTGAGAGCAATTCTCGGGCAATACAGGTCGTGGCTGTAGACGAATATCTTCTCCATTGCTCCAGCTGGAAGAGCTAAGGAGGCCGCGAGGGATGCCAGTGCATCTGCATGCGCATTTTGCCTGCGCGGTACATGGTCGATGTAGAAGTTTGTAAACTTCCCAGCCATGTGGACGGTTGCGTTATAATAGGGTACTAGGTCTTCATGTCTGACTTCGTACTCCCCGCGAACCTGGCTAACGATGAGTTTGGAGTCGCCGTATGCCTCGAGATTTTTAACGCCAATCTCATCGGCGAACTGCATCCCAATCAAGAGAGCGTTGTACTCCGCTACATTGTTGGAGCAAGATTCGGTAAGCGAAATGGCTCGGGGAATCATATAATTCTGTGGGGAGACGAGTACTACTCCTACTCCTGCTACTAGGTGTCCTTTTGGGCTTGTTCTGGATGCACCGTCAAAGAAGAGTTGCCACACTTGACTTTCAAACGATGTCTGAGTCAAACAGACTTCGGCCACTTCATCCGGGAGATCCTCGTAGAGTTTGGTTGCCCTCGGATCCGGGTGCTCAGCTAGGAAATCCGCCACCGCTTGTCCCTTAATAGCCTTTTGTGGTAAAAAGTGCATCTCATATTGGGATAGCAATATGGCCCATTTTGTCAGCCGGTCGTTCAAAGATGAAGGCTTAGTCATAAGTAACCTCAGGGGGTTGACTTTTGATATGACGTTTATAGTTTGGCCTACCAGATAGTGTCGTATTTTCTGAATGGCGAACACTAATGCCAACATTCCTTCTCGATCGGGTTGTACCGATGTTCGGCTCCGAGCATTGTTCTACTCAGATAGTAGATCGCTTTTTCTCATCCTTGATCATCATTCTGGGCTAATAGAGCTCCCAAGAATGATCCATTGCTCGAACGTATACCAGGAAAGGTTTTTCGGATATCGGGGCTGCAAGGACTGGTGGTTGGGTGAGGTAGTGCTTGATTTCCTCAAATGCTTGTTGGCAAGCGTCGTCCAAAATGAACGAAACACCCTTCTTCATTAGTTTAGCGAAGGGTTGGCATCTTCCGGAGAGGTTTGAGATGAACCTGCGGATGTACGCCAATCGTCCTTGCAATCTCCTGAGTTCCTTGAGATTTCTCGGAGGTTGCATCTCCTGGATAGCGCGAACCTTTTCCGGGTCTATATGGATTCCTGTGGAAGTCACTACAAACCCTAGGAACTTGCCGCTGGCCACCCCCAGGAAAGATTTGGTAGGGTTCATCTTCAACTGATGGGCCCGCATGATGTCGAAGACAACTTTTAGATCAGTGATATGATCACCTTTAGCGCGGCTTTTTACCGCAATGTCATCAACATAGCATTCCACTGTTTTGCGCATTTGCTGCTAGAAAATGGCGTTCATAGCCCTCTGATATGTTGCCCCCGCATTCTTCAGTCCGAAGGGCATGACGGTATAGCAGTAGACTCCCAGTGGTGTTCTGAAGGAGTGTGCTTTTCGTCATCAGAATACATTTTGATTTGATTATATCCTGAGAATCCGTCCATGAAGGACATTCGTTCGAATCCACATGTATTGTCAATCATGACATTTGTGATTGGCAGCGGGAATTCGTCCTTGGGACAGGCCTCGTTCAGATCACGAAAATCGATATAGATTCGGATCTTTCCGTTCTTCTTGGCAACGGGGACGATGTTGGCTACCCAATCGGGATGTTGCTCTTCCCTGATGAAGCCAGAATCTATGAGCTTTCTGACTTCTGACTGAATTGCCTCCATTATTTCTGGACGGAACCGTCGCTGTTGTTGTTTGACAGGCTTTATGTTCGAATTGATGTTGAGGCGGTGCATAGCCACTCGAGGATCAAGTCCAGGCATGTCTTCGTAATTCCAAGCGAAGACATCTTTATACTCTTGAACAAGAGATATTAGATCCTTTTTCTCTGACGGTGACAGGCCGTCGCTTATGAAGATGGGCTTAGGGTTAGCCTCATCTCCTAGATTGATCTGAAACCTTGTCCTCTGTGGGTGGCTCTCGCTGTTCAAAGCGGGTATCCCAAGAGTATTTAAATGTTTGATCCAAGGATCTGTATCGGATTGGATCATTTCTTCATCTCCGTCTTCCAGGTGGCTTGTTGAAACCATGTTCACTGAAAGTTCCCCGAAGATGTTGCCGACACTGACATCTGATTCCCATGATGACGTGCCTAAAGAGTAATCGTGACCTGATGATTCTCGAGAATCAGAGGCTGATGGAGCCGGAGTTGATACATAGCCCAACCCCCTGCGAGTCTGATGATAATAATCGGGTGCTTTTCCTTTTGGTACAAAGGATCGAAGTAGCGTTCTCCTTCCTTTGCCGAAGTTTAACCCGAGTCTGCTGGTTAGATCATACCCCATGTTTTTCATCATTCTGAGTGCCTTTGGCTCATAATGACCGAACTGAGGGCATTCCTGCTCGCTTTCTGATTCTTCATGATTCATTGGTTCGGATTCAATTCGTCAGAAGAGAATTGGTCTTTGGCCCTTCCTTCTCGCTGGAATCATGAATATTGATTGTTGCGCATCGCCGACATTTCGACATGTTTTAAAGGACGATTTCACTGGTACATGCAACGATGTCAAAGCATCCATTGCCGACCAGAGATCGTCATCCACGTCGGTACTAGTGTCTGACGGCATTGAATCAGAAGCAAACACAGAAAAATACGCCAGATCTAAATCTTCATTAATATACCATCCGCCTACATCATCGGCGGAGGTATTATCAACATCGGGCTTATTAATGCCCGTTACAGGTGGATCTAGCTCCCACATACACTCATCTTCCTCCAGCTCGGTGTCGGCTTCATTGCCAGAGTCTGGTTCCTCTGGTTGCGGGACTTCATCTATTTTCACAGATTCCTGATATAGGAGGGAATCTGTGAAATAATTCTCCACTCCCTTGAACGGATGCCTCTCGGCAATCAGCGTTCGCACCTTTCCACTCCCGTCAATGTATTTCATGACTTGGTGGAGAGTAGAGGGAACGATAGAATTGCGATGAATCCAGGGTCTTCCCAGCAGTAGATTGTAGGAGGTGTCAGCATCTATGACGTAGCATGTCACCTCTGACCTTAGCTCTCCAATCTGGCATTTGAGCTTGACCTTCCCCATCGGACGGGTACTATTGGCATTGAACCCATAAATGGTCGTCTGGGTAGGGCTCAAACGGTGAGTGGGAATCCCGAGATGTTGCATGACCCTGCGAGGCATGATGCTCAACGCAGACCCGGGATCTACCTGGATGCGATTCACCTCAGATGATCCAATATACCCTGCGAAGTAAAGGGGTCGATCATGCTTCCCTTTGACTTGCATGTCTTCTGCCGTGAAGGTAATGCAGGGAATATTTTGGGAGGCGTGGAGGCAATCCTCTACATCTTCCTCCTTCGGTAGCTGGGTCATGAAGACCTCAGCATTAGTCAGAGCTTCATGTAGAGCTTCTCTGGTCGACTTTGATAGTCTAAGAAGCTCATAAAGCGTAATCCGCACCGGGATGTTGGCTAGTTGAGCCAGGACATCAAAGCGGTAAGGTGCTGTGGATCCTTCCGCTACGTCCTTCGAAAGAACTCGAGAAAACCGAAGTTCTTTCTGTTTCTCCCCGGGTTGCTTCGTAGAGGGCTTGGCTGGCTCTGCAGTGGGTCTTGGAGGAGTTACCGCCACTTCGCCATACTTTTTCAAATATGGCTGCCCCGAACGGGTTTCTGCCACCAGCTAACTGGGCTCTGCAGCTAGAACTATTGTCTCCTCTTCTGAGTCGGTTAGCGGGGGAATATCAGTTTCCGCTTCTCGAGAAGAGGCACACACCACGTTGCAGGATGAAGCCTTTGCTTTGCCTTTAGACTTCCTGCTGGTTACAGTAGTCCATTGCTGGCCATCAATAAGGTCGGGATGAACCCACATGACTTCTCCCTGAGGTGTGGGAACAGGTACCAAGCCCTTTTCTTGCTGCTGGTGCGGGTTTGTGTTGACCATTCTCAGCTCTCCTCTTGGGATAGGGACTACTCCAGAAGGTGTTGGGGGTTGTCTCCCAAACTGGAGAACTGACGTCATATTAGCCGTCACCTTCTTCTGCTCTGGTCGGAGTTTTAATACCTTCGCGTCAATCAGGGCTTGAAGGATGTCCTTGAAGACATAACAGCTCTTGGTAGGGTGTCCCAACATCCTATGGTACATGCAGTAGCTGGGATTGTCAGTTTTACCGACTTCCTCGGGGCGCCTAGCTTCAAGAAGCTTCAGTCGATTGCTCTTATTGAGTAATTTGAAGAGCGAGTCGACATGTTCATCCTTGAAGGAATACTGCTTGTTGGCCCGTGGTTGGCTTGAAGAGCCACTTCCTTTGACCGGTTGAGGTTTGACAGGGGACTTGGTCTCTGCTGCCAAGTTATCCTTCCTTTTGGCTTGGAGGGATGTGTCTGGCGCACGCCTCGTTGACCTTTCAGGCCTGGGTTTATTTTCTTCCGCTCTGACGCGGGCGACAATCTCCTCAGCCTGTTCACCTTGTTGGACTAATTGTTTCCAGGTGCAGCTTTCAGCAACTCCTATTTGAGCAAGGAGTGAGGTTTGAAGATTGTGGCGGCATGTTTCTACTAAGGTAACCTGGGTCATACCGCTCGGGCATCGGAGTGTCATGTTCCGAAATCTTTCCACGAAAGACTTAACGGACTCTCCCTTTCGCTGCTTGGTGGCTAAAAGGGTAGGCATGTTGACCTCCGAGTCATCTTCAAAGAAGCGTGTTAAGAAAAGCTTTCCAAATCACCCCAGTTCTTGATGGAACCTTCAGGGAGCTTCATGAACCATTCAAAGGCCAGCCCTTTTAGGGTGCCGATGAATAAACGCGCTAGGATGGCGTCGTTATCTACCATATTCTCAGTTTGGGACTTGAAATAGTAGATGTGTTGGTTCGGTGAACCTTTCCTATCAAATGCTTGGAGGGTTGGAGCCTTGAACTTGGGCGGGTACGGAACCAGGTCCCATTCGGCTGGATATGGGCGGACCACCCCTGCTTCCTGGAGACCTTTCCAATTAGTGAGGGCTTCAAGGCGCTGCTCCAACTGATTCATTCTTTTAGAATGAACCTTTCTCTGATCTTGATCGTTCTTTTCCTGCGACGAGGATTTAGACGAACCAGGAGGGTTGCTCTTTCTTCTCGAGTGTTTGGAAGATGAGCTTTCTCCCTCTTTTTGTTTGCCCTTAGACTTTCTAGGGGGAGATTTCCTCCTGTCTTCGAGCAACTGTGCGAGCATCTGCTTGAGAGAGTCGATGGATTCTTACTGAGCACGAATCATCTCGAGTTGTTCCTTCTGGACCTGGGCTTGCTGCTCCAAGCGCTTAGCGGTCTCCTCAGGATTGCTCGTCATGTATGTGAAGGCCTCTTTCTTTATAGAAGAGTTTGAGGCCTGCGACTCTGCAATGGCAGGGTGCGAGTCATTAATCTCAATGCCCCGGGCTAGGGCATTGTAGTTAATCGGGGGGATGGCCCGGGTCCGGGTGCGAGTGTGTCGGTACACTCCTTCCGGTTCAGAGTCAGACTCGTCGGAGCTGACTACAGGCTGTTTTCCCCTGCTCCTGCTCGCCATGTTAGCAGTGAGTTCTGGATACTCATTGTAAGAGAAGATCCTCCGCCTGTAAGAGCGTCTTCTGTTGGCTGCTGGGGGAATCAGGGTCAGCTGTCTAACTAAGGACTGCTGGTTCCCGCCTGAACCGCAATGGCACTCAGAGAGCATGGAAATGAGCCGTTGACAGCAACATGATGAAGTGGTTTGATTGGCACTTCTTTTCTTTGTCAAGTAATCCCTTAGATCCATGGAAAGAGGATCGAAGAGATTAGCCTCGCAACTTCGAGGGCGGGAGGCATCCTTGCGCTGTACAGCTTGGACGCAGGATTCAGAGACGCGGTTCTCGCATCGCATCTTTAGGACGCGTGCCTGGCGTCTCTGTTGGGAAGAGACGCAGCTGTCGCGTTGCTGCTTGGTGTGTCGGGGCAGGGACGCTTGAGAGAGAGTGGGCTTCTGGGCCCTACGCCTAAGGGCGCGTGCCTCTTGTACCTGACGAGGTGCGCAGGCTTCGCCTTTGCGTTTGGTGAGTTGGACTTCAGAGGACCTAATTTGGGGAGTCTCGCGTTTGGGCCGCCAAACGCGGACTTCGCGTGCTGGACGTGGCGCAGCCAAGGCGCCGGATTGAACTTCGCGTCCTGCCTCAGTTGGACGATCAGAAGTCCCAACTTGCAGTTGCGCGCACGCCTCCTCTGTCGACGCTCAGCGTTTCGATTGCGTCGTGGAGGTGGAGAGAAACCAACGACGACTTGGTGCTGAGGGAGAAGGTGGACTGGCTGGACACCAGAGATTTTGACCGCGCGGGTCTCTTGGGAGCGCTGACGCGTGTGTTCCGCATGGCGCAGTTGGTCGCAATGGCAGTTGTGCCTGGGACCACGCGGGCCTTCTGAGAGACGTTGGCGTGTGTATCCTGCTTGGCACAGTTGGCTGCCACACCCTTTGCAGCAGCCGCGCCTGAGAGAGACTCAGAGCGGGTTTCGGGGTAAGTCCCCGTAGAGACCCTGCGACAGACGCTGGTCTTAGGGCTCTTGGAGCCGGAAGAGAGAAACTCTTCATACTTTGCCTGGTCAACTCGACGACGAGCGATTCGACCATCTTCCCCTTATGGAGGACGTCACCTTGCGCCACGATTTGTTCGTCAGTGACAAATGTAGTCCCCAGCGGAGTCGCCATCTCTTGTATGCGTCGGAAAAAGAGGATTCGATTGTAAAATTCTTTTGATTGGATAGAAGATTACAACAGATCGGTCTTCCGATTACAAGGGAGGGAGGATGTTGAGTCTTGAATCCTCCCTTTGTTTAAGGCTGGGTTCTTCAAGTGGCGATGGAGAGAGTGAATCTTGTTCTCCGTTGACCGGGTGACCGTCGAGACCTTCCAGGGATCTCCTCTTCGGATGGTAGATGGAGTAACTCAGCTCTGTCTACCAAAACTCTCAAAGAGAAGGTAGGCAAAGAGTAACTTAAACACAACAAGTTCTCTGAAGGGTTTAACTCTCTCTCTCTCTCTCTCTTTTCTCTCAGAGCTCTTTTCTTCCAGAAGTCCTCTGACCGAAAATTCGACTGTCAATCCCCTCTCTTCAATTCGCCGAAAATCCGACCCCTTCTTCATAGCGACGGGGCTATTTATAGGGGTTTCAGGGGCGTACGTGCCTCCTAAAAATACTCCATAATGGGGGCTAACTTTCCCCGTTATGTGGGCCGTGATTGGCCCTGAAACCGGGACGGTTACAACTGAGACGCGGGTGTCAGCCCACGCGCCTTGGAGCTGTTGAGACGCGGGTTTTGACCTACGCGCCTTGGTGTGGCTGAGACGCGGCTGTTAAGCCTCGTGCCTTGATGCTGCTGAGACGCGGGTTTCGACCCTCGCGCCTTAGTGCGGCTGAGACGCGGGTTTCGACCCTCGCGCCTTGATGCTGCTGTGTTGGCTGAGACGTGGCTGTCGAGCCTCGCATCTAGAACTTGGAATTCTGCTTTTTAATGGCTTGCCTTTTAGTGATTTTTAGACAGCCTACAGACACCTCTTCGGTAGAGGTTATTGTAAGTGGTGGAGCTCGGTGCTCGGGTCTTTGGTAGACCGTTGTAATCGTCCTCGGTGGATAGTGGAAACCCTTCACGGAGGTGAAGGTGGGGAGTAGAGCGGTGGCTCGAACCTCGAAACAAACATCTTGTGTTTGCGTTTGCTTTGTGTCCATTTTGCTTTAAATTTCTCTTGCACTCTATTGCTTTCAAATTACTTGCTTGAGATCTTGTTTTCATTCCTTGTGATATATTGTGTGCATTTCATCATTGCATATTATTCATTCTTTGTTCGATCAATTCTCATACAACAAGGTTTCATTGCGCACCTCTAACCCATTCAAGGGGAATCAGGAGGAAGGAGTTCAGAACCCTTCACGGGGTATTCGGCTCTTAGTCTTGTTTTGAGAGATCGTTGCATCATTCATCTATCTTAGTTTTAAAAAGATTGTTAGATTAGCAATTAAACCTATTCACCCCCCCTCTAGGTGTTTTTCAAAATTTAGGATCTAAATATAATTATAGTTAAAATTACATCACCAATAGTTCTAATCCCAATCAAAATAATAACTAGGAGATATCCTCAAGCTACATGAAATCTAGAAAGTCTTTGTACTCAAACCTCGATATCAATAAACATCATTATTCAGATAATTGATCAGTGAAATATCCAGATAAAATATTTGCAACTAATAATTCAAAATCAGTATCATATGCTAGATCAAAAATTAAGGTAAGTTATTCTCCCATATGATCAGAATCCAACTATTATTGATCTTGTCTAAATATGAATCAAAATCCCATATAAATCTCAACTTGAACCTAGGTCTATATGTCAATCCAAGCATCAAGATAAATCAATCTCAAGGTTATTTAATCTATCTTTATTTTCCAAATAAATTTTCGTCTGAAACATTATCAAATAAATGTCCGATAATACCTCAAATAAATTTACAAATATGAACCAGGCCAATCTCAAGATCAATCCAAGTCATAGTCTAAGGTGTACGATAACTAGCCTAGATCAAAGTAATAATTTCCCACACATGTTAGATATTGATAAACACTCATATAAACTACTAAATACGATGAGCATTCACTGAGGTCTCATCAAGGAATACATATAATCACACTAGTAAAATAATGAAGGTTCACCTAGAGGGGGGTGAATAGGTGATGGCTAATCTAATGGTCACTTAATGCCAAATAATGCAAATAATGCGGAAGCAAAAAGCAATTATGACCTAATTAAATCTTTTACACTAAACACTATGTATAACACAAGAGTGTTGCTGAATTCCCCGTGAAGGGCTCTGGACAAACTCCTCTAGATTCCCCTTGAATGGGTTGAGGTGCCGCGTTGGCTCTCTTGGTTAAATACAAGTGTTAGCAAACAATCCCACGCAAGTATATCAAATAAGCACAATATGAATATCAAGCATGTAAGAATAAGCACAATTGAAGCATGCAAGATATAAAAGAGACAAAGAGAGAGAGAGAGCAATCGCAAACACAAGGGTATGTTTCGAGGTTCGAGCACACTTGCTCACATCCCCGCCTTCGACACACGAAGAATTTCCACTATGCAAGATCCCAATGGATCTCTCCTTGGTGCCGCAACACCTACAAGCCCTCGGACTCTCTAGTCCCGTACACACCGCAAGCTCACTAGCTCGCCGAGGCCGCACCTCAAAACAATCGAGTCTGCACCCGAACTCAAAACAACACGGACACACACGTCCTCCTCCTCAAACGAACAAAGTAGAACTTTGGTGATCACAACTCTTGATCACCTAAAATCCTCTCACAATAACACTCCCTATAGGGTAGATATAGCAATGGATAGCTCAAGTGTTGTATGAGAAAATAAGGAAAGAATCTATGGTGAAAACTCAAGAAAATCTCTTTTACACTCTTGATAAACTCTCCTTTTAATTGGAAGTATTTTCTCTAATTTTGTGGAGAAAAACCTCTGGAATGAATGGGAAAAACTGGCTCTAAGAGTCTCCAAAATCTTGGCTCAAAACAATGACCAAACCCCCAAATTTATAGGCCAGAAAAATATAGCCGTTGGGGTCTGTCAGAGCTGCCGGTCAACCCGTGCGGTCGACCGCCAACGGTCAGAAATCCGACCGTTGGAGCCACGATCGACCGCCAGGGTCAACCGACCCACTGGAGCTGAGAGTCTAACTCTCTGTCGGTCGACCCGTACGGTCGGCCGAACTTTCCAGAGAGCTCTGTTCTCTGGAGCGGTCGACCCGTACGGTCGGCCGTCCTCCAGTGCACAAAGGCGTGCACATCTGTGCACGTCGGTCGACCGGTCCGGTCGGCCGACTTCAGGATTAGTCGACTATATATAGGAAGCAAGTCGACTTATCTGAAGCCTGAAACAGTTTTCTGGGAATAAAAAGTTTGTCTTTTTAGCTCAAATAAAATCCCATAAAATACTTAAAAATCTACAAAAATAGTATAATCAATATACTTTGATATACAAACATGCTTGCACAAAATCAAGGCATGTTATAAAAGATTGGACTATTTTTGTAACTTGGAAATATTTGGCTCATGATAAAAACTGTTTTTCCAAAACAATATTTTTCCAAAATATGTTTTTCCAAATCTTCATCAAATACAAAAACAAGATATATTTTTAAGGCATAGTGTGTATGGATATGATCCACTACACAATCATAATGAAATATCTATGTTTTTGTCATAAAGCTCTAAACTTGGTTTTGGTTAAAAGATAAGTATATGAGAAACACCAAAAACAAAATAGTATTTTCTAAACTAGAAAATCTTTTGTAAAACAAAACTATCAAGAGTGTGTGTGTGTATAATACTTGAGCAATCCACCAACTATCTATCCTTTACATTTTACTTTAAAACAAAAACAAAATCTTATACCTAGACACAAGTCTTCATCTTCTTGAAGTCTTCACTTGAAGGCTTCTCATCTTCTTGACTTGGTCCAAGCTTGATCCAAAAGCTCCTTGGATCACACCGTGCTAACTCCAAATCTTGACATTTTATCTTTTGTTGAGCTATGCACCTACTAAGATCTTGATAATGAATCTGTCACTAATTAAACACAAGATCATTAGTAAACATAACTTCATGAGTTGATCATCATCAAAACTAGGATGATAGGCCTTTGGGCCAACAATCTCCCCCTTTTTGATGATGACAAAACACATGAAGTTATATATGCATGGATTAAAGTAAAGCTTCAAAGAAGTTCCCCCTTAACTCATGCATAACAAATCAATAATAGATATGGCAATGAGGCACATGAGTATGTATGCAAGTATGGAGATAAAACATGCAACAAGCATAAATCAAAATCTTTTTCTCCTTTTTGCAATACAAAAATATATATGCATAAACATAAATCTTACTCAACATGCATATAACTCAAAATCTTTCTCCCCCTTTTTGTCAATCATCAACAAAGGGGTCAAAGTAAAATCAAATCAAACAAATTTTTCTCCCCCTTTTTGTCAAAAACAAAAGATCAAGAAGGGGTAATACAAATCAATCAATAAAGATTTATATGCGATATACATTCATGAAGAGGAAGACGCTAACTTAGCTTCCCTACACATATGCATTACATGAAGAAGGGATGACAAGCCCTAACTCACATAACACATATTATGTAATGCATAAGAGGAGATGTGGAGCTCTCCCTACACACGTATATCATATAAAGACGAGTTGTCAAGCTCCTCAATTTATAATATACTCAACATGAATCTATATGTAGAAGAGATGTTAAGCTCTCCTTGCATATAGGCAATACATATCAAAACATTTTTTTTTAATTTTTCTTAACAAAATTTTTAAAGGTATCAGAGCTCTTGTAAAACAATCAAATTTTAAGATACCAAAATGAAATAATCATTATTATAAAACATATTGATACCAATTGAAATTTAACAAATATGAAGCATTTTGATATCAATGGTAAACATAATGATCAAAATTTTTATTTTTTATCATAAACTTTGTGCTTTTAAAAATGTGAACCAATTGAAAGTTAAGCACATGAAAATCATATATATGTATGAAATGAGTATACCAATTGAAATTGATACATACATATATAAGAAAACAAAGTATGAGTATATACAAAAATTATCAATTTAGATACCAATTGAAAGAATCCAATGATACCAATTGACATAACAATAAGATCAAGTGTATAACTCATAACCTACCACCCTACATATGCTCAAGATAGAAGATTTTCAAAGAAGCATACAAGGCATAATCGCCCATCCATCCTCCCATTGAATGGTAGGGGTTTTCAAAGATAGATTTGAAAATATTTTAGCATTAAAAATCACTACCAAATGAGGAACAATAACTAGTTAAAATAAATTTTTAAAACTAGTTAAAGATCCTTCAAAAACATGAAATCAAAGCATATGTATTTCATGAATCATACTAAATACATCAAAGTTCAATCACTCATAGTCCATAAAGCTCAAAATTATCTTGAAAGCAAAAGATGAGTGTTCAAAGGTTATGTAAATAGCATTTTCATGAAAATAGACATTGAAGCTCAATCAAAGCATGAATCTCATTTTTAGACAAGACATGAAATTTTTTTTTTTATAAAAATAAATCATGAAATTTTTTTTTTATTTTTCATCTTAAAATAAACTTCAAGGTATATGTATGATTTATCCAATCCTAACAATACACATACATATCCCAAATATAAAAGAGTCTATTAAATGTATTTGCATGAAAGCAAGAGACTCACGGGTATACATGTATATTTATTAGATTGAATTAAAAATACATATACATGAAGTAAAGTATAAAATAGGCAAAACATGTATAAAAGAGAATCATCAAAACTAGTCTATACATATGCATATAGTGGATACAAATGAGCATGAAGTTCAAATATATATGAGTCAAATGTAGTTCACTATTCATATATGTATAAATGCAAGTTTGACACATTCTACATCTAAGCATGTAAATACCACATGAAGCACACAAATCATAAAACATGAACATGCTATGAATATTATAAATGAACAAGCATGAACATAAAAGTAGGAGTTTAGAGATTGTTACCAACTCCAAAGCCCCAAAATGGTGGTCTTTCCACCAAAGCTCCTTGATAGTGATGCATCCCAAAAGTATGTCCATCATGTCCAAGTGCATCCACTACCAAGGCACCAATCCTCTCACGTCTTGTGAGAGCCCTCACCTACATCAAAAGCAAATGGTAGGGGTTTTGGTACCCATATTTTCTTGGGTCCTTTGGGGTTAGTCTTGTTGTAAGGCACCCAAAAATTCTTATTCTTAGCAAAATTAAAATGATCTAATCTATCATAACAATATTTTGCTAAATGGCCTTTGCGGCCACAATGTGTACAACTGTACACCTTAGTATGCTTATGTATAGGAGTGTGATCATGTTGTGCAACATAAGCAAATGCATGATTATGATGTGCATGAATGTGTGGAGTTTGTTTCTTTGAAAACATTGACTCCAACCTAGAATGATTGAAAGCACAAGAGTTCAAAGTTGAACTCAAACCATCCATTTTATTTTTCAAAACTTTTATCTCATTAGTGGTGGCATGTAAAGCATGATGAGATAAAGAGTCATTTTTCTTTTTCTTTTGTGAAACAAAATATTTTTCTTTTTCACAAATTTTTCTTTTCAAAGATTTATTTTCTTGAAAAATAACTTCTTTTTGTTTTTCCACCAAATCAATTTTATCCTTTAAAATAGTGTTCCCTTCACACAAATCATTTAATTTAGACATGAGGGAAGCATTCTCATTTTTCAAATCTTCCTTTTCCTTTTCTAAGCATGCAATCTTATTTGCTAATGAATCTTTTTCTTTAAGCATGCAATCAAAATCCTTTTTCAAATTTTTATTATCTTTTTCTAAACATGCAATGTTACTTCTAAATGAATCATGTTCTTTATGCATGCAAGCAATGTTCTTTTTCAAATTTTTATTTTTCTTTTTAAGCATGTCATATTTTTCAAGCACAAGATGACAGAAGGTAGTGAGCTCATCATATGACATGTCTTCATCATCGGTTTCGGAGTTTACCTCAAGGGGGTTATCCCTTGGACCATGTAGCACACGTTGGAGATGTCGCTTCCAACGTCCGAATCGCTCCCGGCATAATATAGATCTTTTTCGCCGAGGGAGGTGATGATATTCCAAGCTACAAAAGCCGATTCAACATTAGAAACCCTAGAAAGATATTCATCATTTAGGGTACATTTAAGAGCATGAAGGGCTTTTGCATTAGCCTCAAAGTACTTGCTATTATTAACATATGAATCATTAGTGGTAGCAAGATATACATGAATGCCTAAGGCCTTGAGGTACAATGACATCTTAACCTTCCAAATTTGGATGTTAAGAATGTCAAAAGTGGGTGGTGACATGAACTCCATGGTGTGTGTGCAAAATATTGTGATTAGCCTAAAAATGAGGATCTTTAACTCTAGGTTGTTAGACCCAAATCAGAGTACCAAGCTCTGATACCAATTGAAGGTTCACCTAGAGGGGGGTTGAATAGGTGATGGCTAATCTAATGGTCACTTAATGCCAAATAATGCAAATAATGCGGAAGCAAAAAGCAATTATGACCTAATTAAATCTTTTACACTAAACATTATGTATAACACAAGAGTGTTGCCGAATTCCCCGTGAAGGGCTCTGGACAAACTCCTCTAGATTCCCCTTGAATGGGTTGAGGTGCCGCGTTGGCTCTCTTGGTTAAATACAAGTGTTAGCAAACAATCCCACGCAAGTATATCAAATAAGCACAATATGAATATCAAGCATGTAAGAATAAGCGCAATTGAAGCATGCAAGATATAAAGAGACAAAGAGAGAGAGAGAGAGAGAGAGGAGAGAGAGAGAGAGAGCAAACGCAAACACAAGGGTATGTTTCGAGGTTCGAGCACACTTGCTCTACATCCCCGCCTTCGACACACGAAGAATTTCCACTATGCAAGATCCCAATGGATCTCTCCTCGGTGCCGCAACACCTACAAGCCCTCGGACTCTCTAGTCCCGTACACACCGCAAGCTCACTAGCTCGCCGAGGCCGCACCTCAAAACAACCGAGTCCGCACCCGAACTCAAAACAACACGGACACACACGTCCGCCTCCTCAAAGGAACAAAGTAGAACTTTGGTGATCACAACTCTTGATCACCTAAAATCCTCTCACAATAACACTCCCTATAGGGTAGATATAGCAATTGATAGCTCAAGTGTTGTGTGAGAAAACAAGGAAAGAATCTATGGTGAAAAACTCAAGAAAATCTCTTTTACACTCTTGATAAACTCTCCTTTTAACTGGAAGTATTTGCTCTAATTTTGTGGAGAAAAACCTCTGGAATGAATGGGAAAAATTGGCTCTAAGAGTCTCCAAAATCATGGCTCAAAACAATGACCAAACCCCCAAATTTATAGGCCAGAAAAAATATAGCCGTTGGGGTCTGTCAGAGCTGCCGGTCGACCGCCAATGGTCAGAAATCCGACCGTTGGAGCCACGGTCGACCGCCAGGGTCGACCGACCCACTGGAGCTGAGAGTCTAACTCTCTGTCGGTCGACCCGTACGGTCGGCCGAACTTTCCAGAGAGCTCTGCTCTCTGGAGCGGTCGACCTGTACGGTCGGCCGTCCTCCAGTGCACAAAGGCGTGCACATCTGTGCACGTCGGTCGACCGGTCCGGTCGGCCGACTTCAGGATTAGTCGACTATATATAGGAAGCAAGTCGACTTATCTGAAGCCTGAAACAGTTTTCTGGGAATAAAAAGTTTGTCTTTTTGGCTCAAATAAAATCCCATAAAATACTTAAAAATCTACAAAAATAGTTTAACCAATATACTTTAATATACAAACATGCTTGCACAAAATCAAGGCATGTTATAAAAGATTGGACTATTTTTTGTAACTTGAAAATATTTGGCTCATGATAAAAACTGTTTTTCCAAAACAATATTTTTCCAAAACATGTTTTTTCCAAATCTTCATCAAATACAAAAACAAGATATATTTTTAAGGCATAGAGTGTATGGATATGATCCACTACACAATCATAATAAAATATCTATGTTTTTGTCATAAAGCTCTAAACTTGGTTTTGGTTAAAAGATAAGTATATGAGAAACACCAAAAATCAAAATAGTATTTTCTAAACTAGAAAATCTTTTGTAAAACAAAACTATCAAGAGTGTGTGTGTGTATAATACTTGAGCAATCCACCAACTATCTATCATTTACATTTTACTTTAAAACAAAAACAAAATCTTATACCTAGACACAAGTCTTCATCTTCTTGAAGTCTTCACTTGAAGGCTTCTCATCTTCTTGACTTGGTCCAAGCTTGATCCAAAAGCTCCTTGGATCACACCGTGCTAGCTCCAAATCTTGACATTTTATCTTTTGTTGAGCTATGCACCTACTAAGATCTTGATAATGAATCTGTCACTAATTAAACACAAGATCATTAGTAAACATAACTTCATGAGTTGATCATCATCAAAACTAGGATGATAGGCCTTTGGCCAACAAATAAGTCAGAAGATCATATGAAATGATACAGGTACTCATACAGGTAAAATAAAGCAGATGGTCACATGAAATAAAGCAAGTAACATATATATATATATATATATATATATATATATATATATATATATATATATATATATATCAAATAATTTATCATAAAATCTTTAATTAATTGAAGGGGGAAAGAACACTCATGACAAAATTAAATAAAATTAAATAAACAAAAGAAACACTCACAACAAAATTAAATAAAATTACACAAAGAAAAGAAACACTCACGATAAAATAAAATAAAATTACGCAAAGAAAAGAACACTCATAACAAAATTAAATAAAATTAAACAAAGAAAAGAAACACTCACAACAAAATTAAATAAAAGTAAACAAAGAAAAGAAACTCTCACAAATAAAATTAAATAAATTAAACAAAGAAAAGAAAACATTCACCTGAACTCGATCCTAAGTCCAAAGCATTGAAATCATAAGTCCCTGATATATCTACATGGTTCATTTCTATAGAAAATGTTAGATTTTTAAAAGGATTACTTGAGGGTTTTAAGAAGTTTTAATCTTGATTAATTAGTTTGGGGGTTAGGATATGCTCCACTGCGTCTAATGAATTTAGTAGGTTTAATTTAAACTAATTCTAATTTTGTTGGATTTTTAATAGGCTTAAAATATTAAAATATTTAACTGATCTGAATTTACCATTTAGGAAAATCACTTTAAAGTGAGTGATTTGAGTTAATTCATGTTGGTATTAGTCTAAAATTATTATCATATAAAGTAGAAGTATTGTAGACTATTATTTATATTTTTTCTCTATTTTTTGATATTTTTAGTTAATTATTATTTTAATTGTGCAATTCTTCTCTCTTTCTTTCTTTCTTTCTTCTTCTTCTTTTTTTTTTTAAATGAATGTAGTGGCACAGACCCATCTCAGTTCCCAGGCCAGACCAGGCCAGGCCCAAGTCTGGTCCGGGATTTTTTTTTCTTCTTCCTTTTCTTTTATTTTTTTTTTATACATATGTCTCTAGCAGCCCAGGCCCAGGCCCATGCCCAGGCCGGACCAGCCAGGCCCAGGCCGGACCAGGCCAGGTCCAGGCCTGGTCCAGGATTTTTTTTTCTTTTTATTTATTTTTTTATAACAGGGCCCAAGGGCCCCATGCTGCCCAGCCGGCCTGGCCAGGCCAATCCAGGCTTTGGCCTGGCCTGGGCTGAGTTCGATTTTTTTCTTTTTTGTTTTCTGTTTTTTTTTGAAAATCCTTTTTAAAACAATTCTGAAAAAATATGTAGATTAAAACTATGAGTTGGTATATCTTCACATGTATTTTGTTGGATTTTAGATTGGGTTTTTATGTATAAAATATTCATGGAGATCATGGTATAGACATGATTTTTATAAACTATTTATACCAAATAATTTTTGAGAAAATAAATTACTTACTTAGATTTGATCTCCCCTAACATTTTCCTCAATCTCTGCACTTCAAGATCCCTTTTCGCTCATGCTTCGCTTGAGGAGAAAAGAAAGAAGGAGGTGGGGAGAGTTAGATCATGATTTTTCTTTGGAGGTAGAAAAAGAGGTAGTTTAGACTTTTTATAGGTTATTAGGGATTTTAGAAATCAGAATTCAGTAGAGTTTAAATTGCTTGATTTAATAGTTAGGATTAGAATAATTTTTGTTAGGATGTAGATTAAGATTAGTATTTGGTTTTGGGTTAATGGGTAAGGATCTCATGGTAATGGGTTATGGGTTAGGAAAAGAAAAAGATATGAATAATAGTAACAATAATAATACTAATAATAAAAAATAGATAGTAATAATAATAATAGTAACATAGTAATGAGAAAAAAATACTAGCTAGTAATTAAAATAATAATACTTATAATGCTAAATATAAATATAAGGCCAAATACCATTTGCTATCTTAAAATAATTTGTACTATAAATCAAGTTAATAAATAATAATAAATAATCAATAAAAAAATAAATATTTTTAAAAAATAAAATACAATATTATTAGTTAGAGATATTACGGTCCGTGTCCTTAAAGGGGAGAGAAGACAGGTAAAGCCATTATGCCAGTGAAGAACAGACACTATTATCTAGTGGATGCTTAGAAACAAACTTCTACAATGAACTGTTACACTAATTGCTAGTAGATCGTGCACAGGTCTCACAGCATCAAATTAACAACTGTCTTCTCTGGTGTACCCTTGCACGACAGTTCACCATAGCTTTCTAGAAGCCGAGTTTTCTGGAGTGTCTTCATGCACGCAGAAAAGCAGAACACATCAAAGACACTCTAAGAAAATTCAGCAAAGCGTGGTATGCTAAAGAAGATAGAAGAATTGGCAGGTTATCATGTCCAGATTCATGTGCATGGGTCAAGTGACAAAGGACTCTCCAATGGATTGGTATACAAAAATCAAGAATATACATCGTAGTATACAAGCATGTAACTGAACCAAGCCCGACACGCCAGATTGACTCCAAATCTAGTCATTTGCTCTCAATAGGATTGATACATTGTGTCAATATGATACATCTGTGATTTGGTGTCCGTGTTCATTGTGGTACCCATGCCTATGGCGGGCAGTTCAATGCCTGGGAACAGAGTTTTTGTTCGTACGACAGGCAAGTAGTCAACTAAGATTCGGAGCATTAAGTTTTGAATCCAGAGGATACATTGTACTAACTTCAGTTGACAAAACTGAGGGCAGTTCTTGCCATTTCAGAAGATCCTGTACATCTTCATCCAAAGCTATGTATACCCCTAAAGGCTCTCCCTTGAACACCGTCTACAGAACTGATCGCTATCCTTACATAATACTCGAAGCATACAAGATATCTCTTCTTCAACCATATCTTTAATTGTCACTTCGATATTAGTTCTGCTTGACTTGAAGAAATTTTTTGTCATGGCACCATGACCTGAATCAATTATAATTCTGTTAGAATGAGTTGTTATAAAAACAAACTAAAATAATAATAGTAGCTAAGGCAGATACTAGATAGTTACGACAATTTTTCTCAAATATTGTAAAGGCTGCATAGAAATATGATAATAATGAATATTTTTTAATTCAGTTGATAAATTGAAACTAGAAACTAAGAATATCATTTTCAATAGGGTGGCATCAGTACTGCACACTTTGGTTTTACACTAACACACATGTAACAATGCTCGAAATGCTATTATAATTGTTATAAAACCAAGTCCTTGTCAATGCTATAATGATATACACCACAAAGTCAAGTAGATCTTAAAAGCTTACAAAGATTCAATGACTCTTGCATGTAACTTGTTTGAGTGTGAATGGGTTTCAGAGTAATACCTTAATATTTAACCATGTTTTGATGGAGACATCCAGCCGGTGCCACAGATCGAGCTATTTATTTGAAATATGCATTTTTTATTTTATCGAGTCGAGTGTTTTCTTTTATTTAGTAATTTTTGTTTTATCTTCTTTAGTCTCATCAAATATGTGGGAAGAGTTGTGAATCTTGTAAGTCTATATAAAAGCATGAGTAAGTAAGAGTTGTAATGAAGTTGATTAGTAAAATTTGAGTTTTTGAAATGAAAATCTCTTTTGTAGGTTCGAGTGTGAAATTCCAATCTCCCAGATTTTGAGTGTGAAACTAATATCTAATTATTCTCTCCAAATCTTATCCCCACTTCTCTATTCTTATCTATCTCCCAATTCAAAACCTAATCCCAACCACAAATCATTATCTTAATCACCACATCAGACTCTTAGTTAAAAAAAAAAAAAAAAAAAAAAAAAAAAAAAAAAAAAAAACTTCACAAACTCCCAACCAGTTCCCTCCTTTATGTGCTCACCCTCTTCTCTATCCCTATGTTTCATAAAACCCAACAACTACAAAACACAAATCCCTTACCTCTCTCTTTCTTCGCAACAATACACAACCAAAGGACCCAACATCCAAGAAAGTACCACTTCCACCAAGCCGCTGCCACTAAACAGCAGCCCCGTCACCCGCGCCCTGCTTGATCCGCCATTGATGCCCGAGCTTCCTCCAACCATCTTTATTTAGCACCTCCACATCTCTGCTTTTCGCCACGATGGTCACCTCGCCCTTGCGAGTCCTGCCCCTCGCCTACATTCCCGCGTGCTTGAGCACAAACCCGGGCATGAGATCAGTCGCGCCCAAGTCATTGACAATCTCTCAATGGCACCCTGCCTGCAGCCGAGACCTCTCCCCAACTGCCTCTCTTCATCATCGTCAGGTTGCGCCTCCCCACCCCTCCACCCACGTTCGCAATGAAGCAAGCACTGTCCTCTCGACCTCGCTGAACAACCGAAGCTCGGCTGACTGACGAGCTACCCCTGCAATCATAGCCACAAAACAACAACTTCAAAACCAGTACAAGATCAGCAAAACAACATCAAGAGTAACAGCAATACGAATTCCTGAGAGCGAGTTTCTCAGTAGGTAATTTCTTTTTAAATAATCAAATTATTAGTTGAAATTACACCACAAATTTATTCTCTAAGTTGTTATCACATTGATTCGTTTTCCACTATAAATGTGAGTGTGTGATACTGTCGATTACTTGTTATTATTGAGTTGACATTGATATTAGGACTATTGTCAATTAACCGAGTATTGTGTTGATTTTCATCGAGAATAGATTGTCCATAACTACGTATGCAATTATCTTTTTAACCTAGTATCAGTTTTAGATAATACATATATGTTTTAAAAACACAAATACGAATACAGATATCCGTATATAGATATGGATAAGGATCTCTGCATAGAGATTGTGATTTCCTCTTTTTTACTTTGAGAAATTCATTGAGATCTATGAATGAATTGTTTTGTTGAAGGATAATGATTAAAGAATATGCAAACCACTAAAAAATTCCCCCTTTCAACTTAATTCATCTTAATGTTGAGTTAGTAATATAATTAGGTAAATTTACTTGTTTCTCTCTTCTCAATTATTATCATAATACTTTGTTATCACTACATTTTATATATTTTTAATAATTTAAATTGTGATATAAGCATTCTGTTTAGCCTATCCATAACCGTTTCTGTTTCCCATATTCCCAATTTGTATCCCATATCGATTTTGGCAGGTACAAATTCAATTTTTTATATCCGATAATATATGTATCCATATCCGTATCTGAAAGTTGGAAGTGGATACAGATATAATAAATACTTGCACCCCTAATCACATTTCTTTGAGACATGGAGGACATACACAATATCACAAAACTTCTATTTTATATATACTTTTTAAAATTTGTTGTTTTTTGGTATGTAGTGTCATGCCATGTCAGTATGTCCATGCCTGTTGTTGACACTTAAAAAAGACAAGATTCTTATTGGTCCGAACAATGTCTAAACTTGTTGACATTTACAAAAGACAAGTGACAGACGAGCTGAAGACCAGTTTTCACCCATCTCCGAGGGACAGGGAAGCAACTTGGACTCCACTGATCCAGCAAGCAGACAGTGAACCCGGATTGTTTCTAAACAGACCTCAGCAGGTCTAAAGATGCTAACATTTAGCATCGCATGAGCCCAAAGGGATAGCCTCGCTTGAGAGGCTAATATCACCCGACTTCGCCTTGAAGCCATTTCAAAGCCTCGACGGAAGCTAACTTGCAACTTCGCCACAGAGGACTTCTAGCTCCGCCAAAGGGTTTCTTTCGGACTTCACCAGAAATCGTCTCTAGCTCCGCTACGAGCTTAATGCGGGCAGCTCCGCTATTGGTCTGCTATGGTCAACCTTTGACCAATCAAATCTCCGGATGAGATCGGATCCAATCAGATCAAATCTAATTAAGATCAAATCAGAGATCAAATTTGGCAGTTGATTGCCACAATCTCTTGACTCTTCTAAAACGAGTGAGAAGATCAGGGGAAATCCTCCAACGATATGGAAAGGATCAAGAAGGTCAACCGACCTGCCAATTCTAGCTTCGCAGAAGCTGATCCTAGCCTCGCAGCAAGGCTACTTTCCAGATTTTAAACAGATTCGATTCAATCTGTTTCCATATTTTCAAGGGACGATTATACCCTTGCTCTCCCTATAAATAGCCCGCCAGGGGTACAAGGAGACACACACACATGCATACGGGAGGACTCCACAAGCAGAGGCTTCTTCATAACGCACCGTGAGCTCTCGAATTCAGAGACCTTTTAGAGAATTGATTTCTCTAACCAGGGTGTTGATACCCTAACATCGTCCTTCTTCTCAAGGAATCTCTGGAACCAGGCGAGAAGGAATTCCTTATTGAAGGCGATTTTGAGAAGCAGCAAGAGGGTTCTACCAACCTTCTGTTCTCTGATTCCCCGAACCAAGCGAGAAGGGAATCTCATCGCTCGCATCGTCAAAGGGACAAAGTGGTCATGCGCTGACCAGACTCCTATCGGCACACTTCTCCAGAATCTCTGAGGGGATCTACTTGTAATCTTTTTAAGAATACTTGTAATTTAGCTCCTTAACCCTTTTTTGTAAGTTTTCCCCTTTGCAAACATAATGGAAAACAAGATGGCGACTCCGCTGGGGAAGAAATTCTCCACTGCCAAGAATCAAGTATCGCAATGCGACGAACAGACCTTCGGGTCTAACTCTGAATTCAGAAAAGCCGGTGCAGCCAGAGCTTCTCTGGCTAAATCTTCAAGGAAAGTCTCTGCGGAGACTGAAAAGGTTCTCTGCGAACCTACTGCGGTTATTTGGCGCGATAAGGAAGCACGTCCGCAGTCTGATTCCTTTACTTGTGAGAACTTGGTGGTTCAGTTCGATCAAGGAAGATTTGAAGAAGTCCTCTCTGGGGGTGGCCCAATGCTTCGAGCACGGAAGCATAGGAGGGTTTCCACGACCAAGGTTTCAAATCAGAAACCGGAAGCAGAATTCCGCCAACACCCCTCAGCCTCGCGTGTGGCTAATCAGGTTCCCTGCGAACCTAAGTCTCCTCTACCAAGGCAGGTATGGAAGCCTAAACAGGAGTCTTCAACCGAAGCTTCAGGCGTAGCTACGCCTAAACCGCGCCTCTCTCGCCAAGAAAAAGGCAAGATGCCTGTCTGCTCCAATCATAAAGTTACAACGGCAATCATACCGTTGTCCAATTAAAGAGCAGCGATGCCTCGCGCCGGCCTTGTTCTCACGAGCGAAGCTACTGTACCACAGCGTACGCGCAGGGTCTATGACCGCGAAGCCGAAGCCAAAGTACCATCTAAGGCTAATTACCTTCGCAGCAGCATAGCGGGTAAAGCACCACAGCGTGCTCCGCTTTCCAGTACATCAAGAACTAAGTTCGCGTCTGATGGTGAAGCTAGAACCAAGGCACTATTCAGTGCTAATCTCATCTGCAGGGATAAAAGAAGCAGGACATCGCCCTATGTGCGATCTAGAAGAGCCTTTGCGCTCGATTGCAGGACCCAACCGGGTCTGATTTGAGGAAATTGTTGGCTAATAGACAACCTCTTCCCCTGTTGTCGACAAGAGGGATGTCAGTTGGTGACACTCCACTCGGTCCATTGCCGGCTGGGACCAGTCCCCGCCACGCCTCCAAGACGACGATCAGTTTTTGATCGACTGACG